>UELV01179758.1:0-13472 GCA_900490015.1 Megastigmus stigmatizans
GTGTAACACCGAGGCTCACGACGGTGTCGGAAAAAGGCACAAGCGCTCCACCCCCCATATCGACGTCTGGCAATCCCATTTTGACCAAATCATTAACATATTTACGTGAACCAAATAAAATTGCTTTGGTCTTGCCAGCATTGAGACGGAGGGACAAGCGCTCGGCCCACATCGACACCAATCGTGCCGCATCAGACAGGCGAGCTATGCCCTCCAGAAGTTCACCTGCAGGCACCTGCAGATCAACCTGGAGGTCATCGGCATATAGAATGTGCCTGACCGTCCCACGATCAAAGAGGTCTTTGAGGTCATTGATGTAGAGACTGAAGAGTAAAGGCCCGAGGACCGACCCCTGTGGTACACCCAGATTTGTTTCAACCCACGAGGAACAACCATTTTTAGATAATACGCGTTGAGTACGGCCTTGTAAATAGGACTTAATCCACAGGAGTGCAGACCTCGAGAACCCGAGATCGCGCAGTTTACTCAACAGTCTCGAAGGAGAGATGGTGTCAAATGCTTTACTGAAGTCGAAGAGCAACAGCAAGGTGATCATCCTTCGATCAATGCCTATGCGAATGTCATCAGTCAATTTAAGCAGGGCTGTCTGAGTACTGTGATACTGTCTGAACCATCCCTGATAAGGATCGAGAATGCCGGTCTTGGAGAGATAGCTGGTAATTTGAGAGTGTGCAATCTTCTCAAGCACCTTAAAAAGAAAACACAGTAGGGCAATCGGACGAATGTCCGAAACTGAGGATGGAGCTGAAATCTTTTTTAAGGCCACTAACTATGCCTGCTTCCAGGTACTCGGGAAGACTCCCCGAGCAAAGGAGGAGTTAAATAAACGGACGATATAATTCCCCAACACTGGCGGAGACTTCACCACCACACTCTGCGGTATGTCATCTACACCCCTCGCCTGTGATGAGAAATGGGAAATAGCGAGTACAACATCAGCAAAATTTATTGATTTGAAAGAAAACCCATCTTCAGACGCGGATAAAATTATGTCCATTACATTCTCTATGTTTTCATTGGGTGCGAGTGACACACTTGCAAAGTGCGAGTTGAGCTCGTCCGGGGTGAAACCATACAACTCCTCCCTGCTTTTAGGCAAGAGGCCAAGGTTATGCATTTCCCTCCAGATGTCTTTTTTTTTATCAAGAGCATCATTTAAATGACTACTTAGAAAAGAGGTACGCGCTTGATCCGTGCGCTCCTCAACCTCATTGCGTAAACGGAAAAACTCATCCAACAACGCAGCACTCCCGGTCCTTTTATAGCGTCTGTGCGTGGCGTTACGTTTGTCAATGAGAAACTGAAGCTCAGTCCCAATCCATGGTGCTTTACCTTTTCGAGGAGTTACGATTTTTAATGGAGCTAGTTCATTTATAGCTGCCATGAGATTGGAACTAAGACATTCAAGCGCTCCATCCAGGTCAAAGTCCGACTCTAATGTATTTGGTTCAAGAGAGAGAGAGAGAGAGAGAGAGAGAGAGAGAGAGAGAGAGAGAGAGAGCGAGTTGCACATCCGTTGGAAATGGCGAATCATACTGCAAAAGTGCACAGTCAAGAGACACGTAGGAGATCAAGTATCTAAGCCGATGGACTCACTATGGCCCATCACTCAGCAGGCTTGGCGTGAAGGTCAAGTTTGTTGTGACGGGCCATAGTGGGTCCATAACTACTACGGATGATCATACTAAACCGGGAACGCTTTGGGTGGTCATCTACATCGACAAAAATAGATTTGTAATGTACTTTGACAGCTACGGACTACCACCGGTATCTAAATATCATCCGATCGTTTTCGAAAAATAGTAAGAGTTTCAACTGGAGCTCACGATAACTTCAGAGTATTGATTCAAGGTGGTGCGGTCAATATACAATCATGTTTTTATATAACATGTGTAAGGGTACAATGTTATGTAAATTCAAGCATTTATTTATAGAAGACACAAGAAAAAACGATTGTCATAAATTTTTGTAACAAATTTTTTTCGTAAAATTAAGAATAAAAAATGTAAACGAATCGTCGGGTTCGCCAAAGAGCGTTCTCTTGGATCGGTATATTGTCATCAATCATGTAGTTCTAGATTACAATGTGATTGATATATATTTTAAACAATAAAAAAATTGTAATTGTATTTGTAGACAACAACAAACATCTCTTTTTTATTATTAAAGCAATAGTTTGACTTAAATTTATTTCAAACCCTCCTCTCCTTATTATTCCTTCTGTTTTATAAATTTCGTGCGCGATCTTTGAATAAAACGAATTTAACGGTTTTAAAAAAGACAGTTTGCGAGAGATCGACATATGTTCATTCAATTTTATCTCTTTCTACCTACGAAATTATTTCAATTTGGATGCATGATGGCTAATTGCTTTTCGACAGATGTTGGTTCATTTTCTTTCATCTCACATATATCACTGGGTATATTATTCTATCTTCCGAATTAGTGGCATCTTACGGTATACGTTAGTGTACTATAAAATCTCTCATATTAGGTCTCGGTCTTAACCAATCGTTCGCTCGCTAGACCCGTTATGTAACCATGATAGCTTTTTTTTTGAAAATACAGTGTTTTATTACTATTTTTATAAAAAAAAAGTTTAATCATGACTTATGATCTGAAGAATGAAGTAAAAGCAGAATTACCTAACCTCCTGTTGTGCACCACGTACCCTCTCAACAAATCAAATTCGTAAAGAATCTGCATCGGTCTTGAATACAACAAAGGGTATTATCACGAGGTTGTTAAATAAGCTAGCTCTGGTGTTATGTACAAGAATGTGACATTCGACTCAGTTAGTTGGGAAATGTTCAAGGATAATTTCGACGGAATAACTGCATATTTTCAAAATCCTTACGATTTCTATCAAACTTTTGGGACATCACTACCACTAGGTAAAATATCACTACCTAATCACGATGTAAGCTTCACTACATTGTTCGGGACTAAATCAATCAGCATTGATGGGCGGGCAACCCCGGAAGAGATGGAGGACACTCAAGAAGAAGGACAGAGAGTAGATTCAGTCGAACCAGCTTGCAAAAAAATAAAATCATTGGAGTATCTTCAGAGTATCGTGATGCAGTATAGTACATTTCAAGGAATCCGTAATTTAACCACCCTGGTGGATGCTAAGCTCGACTTTCTCAAAGAACAAGCGGGTTTGGTTAATCGTTCTATGGACATTATACATGAATATCTAAAAGATAGGCTTGCCAAAGAAGAACCAGAAGAGTCAATACGGCTTGCCAACGATTTCAAAAAGTTTAAACATTTCTATTCACTACACCATTCCAGCTTGGAATATTTAATCAAAGAAAAAACTCCAGATGATAATTGCAACTACAAGAATTATTACTTAAAAATTGTTTTATTAGAAATTTTGGCTTATTCATTACCTATGATTGTAAAGGACTTAAACGATTATGAAATTTAATGTATAATGGACAAAAATTAAAAAAAAATTACTTATAGACCTGTACAATCCATTTGCATTATTTTCTTTTTATTCATTACTTGTATCTGCCTCTTCATATGTGTTGAAGCATATACAAATCGCGCGAGCGAGCCGACAAAGGCACAAGAAGAATAGAAACAAAGAGAAAAAGAACAAACAGTATTTTATTGATTTTACGTGTTATTGTTGAAGCAACAAGCGGTTAGGGTTCGGCGACTTCGCGCCGATGTAACGGCCGCTTCCGCGAAACCCGCCCGCGCGTGGCATGCCGGCCTCCCTTCCTTCCTCGCTCTCGCCGTCGCTCCCCCCACCGGCCGTGGGCTTATATAAAGGCTGTAGCGTCAGTCATCGAGTCAGTCGTCTCGCCTGGAACATTCCGAGCAGCAGCAGCAGCACTGGGATAACGGCAGATTGAGGTCACGGACAAGCAGCGTGGCAGTCACGTGTCACGGCGGGCGGCATTCCTCACTCGGCAGTGTGGACACATTCTAGGACGCATAAATTAGTTTCGTATTTCCCTTATATTTACATTGGTTTATATTGGTTTGTATTCAATCATTCTTCTGTTCAATAAATTTAATTCTCTCGCAAATTGTTGATGGTTATTTCACATACCCGATCCGGCGTCTCTCCAGTAGAAGCAGACATTGGTCCCTCGAGCCGGATCTGGGTTGTGGGACGGCCGCCAAGCAATCTTTCGATCAGAGCTCTAACGGGATTAAGCTGAATGTTGGGCGTGGGCAGTGCGTCTTGAGGAGTGGCTCCTGCTTGATCAGCCCACGCCTCGAGCAAACAAGAGCAGAGATGGGAATCGGTTGGCAGAAGTGGCTTCCGCGCAACCGTCCCATTCTGCCGGCCCTGAGAGTGCAAATTCTGGAGGCAGAACGGCAAGAGTGGATCTTGGTCGATTGCTTCAGTCTGCAGGCCGTGATTGAGTGGGGCACGGACGCCGATTATTGAGAGTGGCTCTCAGTCACCATCCGACCCCACTTGACCAATCATGATTGCAAAATTGTCAGTAAGGTTCTACCCGTTGGAGTTTACGGACGTCCAGCTGAGCTGTTCCCCACTGATCTGATTATGCTTGTCTAAATTTATTTGTTTCAGCCCCCCAGAAACGCTCAGCCATCCAATTCTGCGAGGGCAAACGAGGTGTCCTAGCGATCCCAAGAAGCTTGCAGGATGGAGGACCTACTGCCGAGACAGCTTGCCTTGGCGGATCTCATTGACAACTTCTCTCAGAATACACTAAGGGTCGGAAGAGCGAACATCAATGCAGGGTTCATTCGCTGTCGCCGAGAGCTCTTGAACAGATACTGGGACGAGTTCCGGCGGAACCACGAGGGATTTCAGGGCGCTGTCCCGTTGGCCCAGGATGTGTATTTCACTGAAGATCGTTACTCCTCGACCGAACTCAGCTTCTCACAAGCACTTGGCATGCTTTACGATGAGAAGGGCAGATTTCCGGGTCCGGTGCTCCCCCAACCATTACTTGTGGCTCCAACCGGACAACCTCAGAGACAGGCACATCTCCCGAAAATCGCGCTGCCGCCGTTTTCAGGACTCCAAGAAGAGTGGGAGTCCTTCCGAGATCTTTTCCGGTCTCTAGTTCACAACGACCCTGGGCTGACAGGAGTGCAGAAATTGCACTACTTAATAACGTGCGTCAAAGGAGCAACTCAAGATGCTCTCCGAGGCCTCGAAATTACAGAGGCCAATTACGTGATTGCCTGGGATCTATTGAAGTCACGATACGACAGTATACAGCTCCTGATTTAGCAGCACATGACTGCACTGTGCTCCATAACTCAGCCAAAATCAGAAAGCAGCGCAGGGTTACAGAGCCTCCACGATCAAATCGCAAGACGCCGTGAGGCCCTGCGGATGCTGGATCTTCCGGTTGCGACGTGGGACCAGTGGTTTATCTTCTTCGCCGCAAGAGGAATGGATCCTTCTACGAGACGTGACTGGGAGAAATTGGTAAACAGCAGTACAGATATCCCCAATTACGAGAAGCTGATCACCTTTCTGCAAAAATCAGCGAGGACCCAGAAGACAATCGAGCTCACCCATTATGGAGAAGCACGTCGCAACGATATACGCCGAGACGATGGACGTCAGCTCGCACGGTCACGAACTACGCATACGCAACAAAGGATTGGCAACGTTTTCGCTATCACCAACCATGCAGATGCATGTCCGGCCTGCGGCCAGCAGCATCTCGTCAATCAGTGCGGGAAGTTCAGACATCTCACTATAGCAGAGCGCAAACAGGTTATCCGCAGTTCACAGTTGTGCTATAACTGCCTTTCGCCGGGGCACCTTTCGAGGGACTGTGCGCCACGGGCTCGCTGTTCAACATGCGGACAGCCGCATCACTCCTTGATGCACGACGACGGGTCCAAAAAAAGAAAGGCGACTTCAGATGGATCCGATGGCGGTACCAGCCAGAAGCGACCACGCACCAGCCTGGCCGAAGAAACTGAACGCGCCACAGGCTCTGCACGCCCGAGAGATTGACCCGTTCCCCTCGCGTCCGCCTTAGTTCTGATCAAATGTCGGAACGGCCGATGTTTGCGGGCGCGAGCATTATTGGATCCCGGCTCTGAAGTCAATTTGGCGACTAAGGAGATTGCTGACCAAGCAGGATGCGTGCGTCATAGGGCGAAGCTTCCTCTCGCTAATATTGGCGGCGCCGTCTTTGAGACGGCTGAGAGTTCTGCCACGTTGCAGATACTCCCACACAACGGGGCAGGCCGTGTCTTGACAGTCACAGCTCTGTTGCTGAGTCGCTTGGGATTGGTCACTCCAAGGATACCCGTCAACGAAGCACAGTTGCCGCATCTAAATGGAATCAACCTGGTCGACCCAACCTTCGCCACCCCCAGCAACATCGATATCCTCCTGGGTGTGGAGACTTACTCCAGGATCATACGCAGTGGATTACACCGTGGTCCTCCTGGGACTCTTACTGCCCAAAACAGCTCGCTGGGATGGCTGGTGTTTGGAGAAACTGCTTCTACGACTCAAGGCATCGTCTGTATGGTGAATTCAGCGCCTGAGGAGTCCCTTGTCGAGCTCCTGAAGCACTTCTGGTGTTTGGAGGACGTGAGTGGTGGGCGTCAGATGTCAGTCGCCGAGGAAGATTGTGAGCGGCAATTCGCGGAAGGGTTAAAAAGAGACGAGACCGGTCGTTACATGGTGCTCCTGCCTACGAAACGGCCTGATTTGTTACCGGCCAGCGGGACGTTGAATGCTGCAAATCGGGCTCTGAAGACGGTGCAGGCGAGGATGAAACTTGATCCTGATTTCGCAAAGGCATATTGCAGTTTTATGAGTGAGTACAGATCTCTTGGACACATGCGATCAATTCTCGAAGGTGCACCATCTACGGAGGCTTCTCGGGTCTCATACTTTCTCCACCACGCGATTTGGCAGGGATCGGATCCGGATAAGAAGCTCAGAGTGGACTTCAACGCTTCCTGCCGCGTGGGCCGGGGACCTTCACTGAATGATTGTCTGCACACCGGGCCTCCTCTTCAATCCGATCTCCGCAGCATCATCTGTAGATGGAGATTACTTCGGATCGCCGTTGGTGCGGACATAGAGAAGATGTACCGTCAGATCCTGGTGGATCCCAATGACGTCGACCTTCAGCTAATCTTGTGGCAAGAACAGAATGGACGTGTGGGTCACTACCAACTGCTCACCGTGACATATGGAGTCAATTGTGCCCCCTATCTTGCGCTAAAGGTGCTCAAGCAGCTGGCAGACGATGAGGCTGCACGATTTCCCAGGGCGGCTCGGATGATAGCGGAGTCCTCTTACGTCGATGACTTTCTTTTCGGAGCCGATGATGTCGCGACCGCCCGACGACTGAGAGATGAGCTCATCGGGCTCATGGAGGCCGGTGGCTTTCGGCTGCGGAAGTGGTCATTCAGCCATCCTCAAGTCCTTGATGATCTACCAGAGGTCATCCTTCTACGCCCGAAATGGAAGGATTTTTCTGCAGAACAACCGATCAAGACACTCGGCGTGGCTTGGGATCCATCCATGGACGAGATTCGCTATAGGTTGCCGCAAGCTATCGGCACCACGGTAGCGACCAAAAGGACTGCACTCTCAGTGATTGCGCGATTTTTTGACCCCTTGGGCTGGGTGAGTCCCGTCATCATCACCGCGAAGATTATGCTACAAGACATGTGGCGTGACAAGTTGGGATGGGATGAGGAACTCACGCCAGCCCTTAACGCGAAGTGGCAGGAATTTATCAGCGGCCAGCCCACGGTTACCGAGATACGGATCCCCAGATGGCTAGGCGCCACCTCGTCAAGTCTCTTAGATCTACATGGGTTCGCCGATGTAAGTAAAGGAGCCTATGCAGCTGTAGTGTACATCATAGAAGGGGGCGAGTCAGCCTCTGCTAGGCTCCTTGCCTCAAAGACCCGTGTGGCACCCGTAAAGGCGCAATCGATTCTCCGACTAGAACTTTGCGCCACGATATTACTGGCCGAACTTCTCCACAAACTGAAAGACGGATTCGGTGAAAAGGTTAAAAATGTTCACGCTTGGTCCGATTCAATGGTCACACTCGCCCGGGTCGCCGCTGAGCCGTCCAGTTGGGAGGTTTTCGTTGCGAACCGAGTCGCAAGGATCCAACGATTCATACCCGGGACTAGCTGGAGGCACATCTCCTCGGAAGAGAACCCTGCAGATATCGCCTCCCGCGGCATCCGCGCCGCCAAGCTGGCGAAATCTTCCCTTTGGTGGGAGGGCCCATCCTGGCTCTATCAACACCCGTCGACTTGGCCCAAACAACCTGTTAATGCCACATCACTGTGCAATGTGATCCAGGGAGCTCAACGATCTGATGGACCTGACCCGATCATTAGAAACACCGACTTTATCGAACGATTCTCTCGCTTGGAGTCCCTTCTGAGGACCGTTGCTCGATGCATACGGTTCTTGCGACTCGCTCGGCCTGGAGGAAGGGCACTCATGGCAGGGCCCATCATCGTCTCGGAGTTGGACACAGCCTTCTCCAGGTGTGACCGCTTTGTCCAAACTCTCAGCTTCCAACATGAGATCTCCGTGCTTAGCCGCGGTCACACCTTAGGCCGAAATAATCGCCTATCGGCGCTATCCCCCTTCCTTGACACAGAGGGCATCTTTCGAGTAGGAGGCAGGTTACAACAATCACGGTTGCCCTACGATCAACCTCATACAGTCATCATACCTAAGAAGAGCCACCTGGGACGCTTGATCATTGACAGGGCGCACAGGATGGCCCTCCACGGCGGAGCCACTCTAACCTATGCATACGCAATGCGTTCAGCGTGCATTGTTGGTGGTCGAGTGCAGGCCCGCGCCTACGTGAGGCAGTGCGTTATATGTGTACGAGCTCGCGCACAGCCAGCCAACCAATTGATGGGGAATCTGCCAAAAGCCAGGGTCGAACCAGCGAGACCTTTCTCCCGTACTGGACTAGACTACGCTGGACCATTTTCCATAAAGACATCAACGGGTCGAGGCATAAGAAGCATAAAGGGATACCTCGCCGTCTTTGTCTGTATGTGCACCAAAGCAGTGCACCTGGAGATGGTCGGAGACCTTACCACGGCCTCTTTTATAGGAGCGTTACATCGATTCACTGCACGCAAGACAGCCCCTCGTGAGATATGGTCAGACAACGCCACTACGTTCCATGGTGCAGACGCCGAGCTGAGAGCCATGTTCCGTGAACCCAGACTCGATTGGGACCAGATCTCCACTCCACCGGATCTTGCGTCCTCCGGTATTGCCTGGAATTTCATTCCTCCCTCCGCATCTCATTTCGGAGGGCTGTGGGAGGCGGCTGTCAAATCGGCAAAGTCACACCTGAGAAAGATCATCGGTCAACGACTTTTGACGTTTGAAGAGATGTCGAATCTGATCGCGCGCATCGACTCATGCTTGAACTCCCGGCCACTTGTTGGCCTCACGCCCACGCCTTTGTCTGGTGAAATCGATGACCTCCGAGCACTCACGCCCTGGCATCTGGTGACGGGATTTCCACCCACGTCCCTGCCCGCGGCAGAGATGGAGCCTTCTGAAAATCTGAATGGCCTGTCTCGATGGCGTTTGGTACGAGGGCTGCGCGATCAGTTCTGGATGCGCTGGTCGCGAGAGTACCTTCACAATCTCCAGCAGCGCGCGAGATGGCGACAACCTCAACTCAACCTCGACATTGGCGACCTCGTACTCGTCTTGGACACGTCTCTGCTCCGACAAGGATGCTGGCCACTCGCGAGAATCACTGCTGTTCATCCGGGGGCCGACGGACAAGTCCGAGTCGCCACCATAAGGACGTGCATAAGTGAATACGTTCGACCGATCACCAAGCTCTGCAGACTTCCGGTGCACGAGCAGCGGCTGTCCGGATCAATTTGATGTCCGGGATGTTGAAGCATATACAAATCGCGCGAGTGAGCCGACAAAGGCACAAGAAGAATAGAAACAACGAGAACATGAAGAAACAGTATTATATCGATTTTACGTGTTATTGTTGAAGCAACAAGCGGTTAGGGTTCGGCGAATTCGCGCCGATGTAATGGCCGCTTCCGCGAAATCCGCGCGCGCGTGGCATGCCGGCCTCCCTTCCTTCCCCGCTCTCGCCGTCGCTCCCCCCACCGGCCGTGGGCCTATATAAAGGCTGGATTGAGAACACGGCGGATTGAGAACACGGACAAGCAGCGTGGTAGTCACGTGTCACGGCGGGCGGCATTCCTCACTCGGCAGTGTGGACACATTCTAGGACGCATAAATTAGTTTCTTATTTCCCTTATATTTGCATTGGTTTATATTCGTTTGTATTCAATTATTCTTCTGTTCAATAAATTTAATTCTCTCGCAAATTGTTGATGGTTATTTCACATACCCGATCCGGCGTCTCTCCAGTAGAAGCAGACAATATGCTTCCTCAATTAATAACAACTAGAATGAAAAAAAATGCATGCAGTAATTTTTCGTTTTACCTATATAAGAACTATCGAGCTCTACCATTGGAAAAAAAATGTATAAATATAATCTGCAGTATCGCCCATCAACGACTCATTCGTCCTTAGCTCGTCGAACACAATCGGTCAGAATAGCAGCAGCAGCAGCAGCAGGACAACCAACACTAGTATCTCTGACGAAAACATCCCGCTTTTAAACAAGAACAGAAAGAACTCGGTAGTGTTCACGCAGTGGAAGGAATATTCTAGAAAATATTCTTCAAACACCAAATCATTACTGGAGTGCAGCGGATATAAGAAACTTTAATTTACTCAACCTTAACCTCAACAATCGGTCATTTTCAGGACCAACACGATATACTGTACATGGAACAAACCTTTACTAAAATATTTAAAACATTTTTGCATTCATTAATTTACTATATTTCCGAAAAAACCTATGTATATTGCATAAACACCTTTCTCTCTCTCTCTCTCTCTCGCCTTCTCTCTGCGAATCATCGCTAGCAATTCAGTCGCCTTTGAACCACTGAGCAGGTCGGATCGGAGCAGCAGCAAGTAAGTATCGATAGGGTCAGCGGCGGGCCTTGCGCCCCCCACTCTGACGGTCGAGCGTGCTGCACCAGGAATACCCTATATACATAGGTATAGCAAGACAGTAATACCCCATCCCTTACCAATCCGAACTCTATAGCAGAGCGTCCAAGTATCCTTCGGCCAGCATCGGGCTCCTCTCGCACTAAGGGTGGGGAGATCGCGCTGTACTAGTCTCCTCTCTACCACTCCCCCTCCCTAGCTCTCCACGCACAGTCCAAGCGAGAATCCCCCGACGCCTCGCGCTATTTCGCGTTTTTCCCCTTGCACTCCTCCCTCCACATACCCCCATCACCACTGTCTCTCTATACCTATGTATTAACTACTTACATCTTTTCGTTTTTGGTAAGACGAATTTTACTGTCATGGACGATAGTTAAATTATCAGGTTTTGACGGTTAATGAACACAAGGCGGATGTAAAATACATGAAATGCATGACAGATAATTAATAAATAATGTATCTCTTCTCTCATTACTCTAAATGAGCTGATACATTTTACTAGAGTTTGATGCATATACATATATGTACACAAACAGATAAACACGCACGCAATCACATACATGTACATATAATAAATATTTCTCCGTTAACAGCAGCATATTATAGTGTAAGAACTTTTAATTTTGTTAATAGTAAAAATACACTTCCAGCTTAAAAGTTAGTTAAGGGGGTATTATTCCTAGGAATTACGAAAAAGTTAATTTTCGTAATTTTCTTATAGTACACATTATTATGACCTATAACAAATTTTCAAGCAGAAAATCCCAAAAATAAAAAATTTATAGGTATTTAAGGAATAAAATCATAAAAAGAGAAAATTACGAAATAATGATTTTTTCCATTATTCTAGTTATATAAGTCACGATATCGTATTTTCTATGTAAAACCAAATATTTTTATATTTTGAGATACTAAAACTCATTCTGTAAACGAAAGATCTTTCAGATATCTATTCCAAATCATAAATGCTGCAAGAAAATATAGTATTTATGAAATACAATTTCCGCTATTTAGCATCATTTATTTAATAAGGTTATCATTTTAAAAATTATAACTAAGCACTTGTAGAAAATATAATTTAAAATAACAATCATTTACTAGTTTGCGTTCATTACATAAATGTATTATGTATGTAAAAAGTAAAATATATTTTTTGCTGCATAACGTCGAATTCATATTTCTAACTAAATAATAAATTCTTTATTACATTTTTTATGTTATCTAAATTTGACCTTAAGAAAGTTATAAAATAAATAGAAATTGCTGTCAAAGCTTCTATTTGTCCAAGTAATGCAAATTAGATAAATAATTTCTTATTAGTTTCCAATTTCTTATTGCAAAATTTGGCTAAAGAAAGTTGTGATATCATTTTAGAAATAGTCAAGTTCTTTTTAGTTCAGCAGCAATCTTAGCAGTTTGTAAGTCATTTTAATTGTTCTATTATTTTTTTCTATTTTCAATTTTGTACAATATTCTTTATCTTAAAATGACTATAAACATACTTGGTGGCACGTCGTCAGGCAGTTTTTCGGTGTGCTTACACTAGTTATAAGTAAATTATTTATATTAGCAATAAATACTCTGTATACTTTAATTTTAGATAGGCTTACCATCTTGATAATATGTATTTGGAAACCTATAAAAAACATGATAGTACTAAACCCACAAAAAATGGAATTATTTTGCTACTTTACCGTGAGTGGAGATAAGAAGCGATAAAAATAATTTACTGCTTAAATGGTTTATAAATCAAAAATATTTTCTATACTACATTTAATATTACTGGTGATAGGATAAATTGGGATGCATGATGTTTCGATATGAATTTAGAAGTAAACATGTTATACACCCATAAGAATTTTAGCTTTATTAAATATTCACTTAATCAAAAATTTAAAAAATACATTTCAAATCAATTAGAAACGGGCATGATACATCATAGAGAATAGAAGGGGGGCTATAATTTTGTATAGATTCTGTAATTCTAATTATATACCGATAAAAATTACTAATTAACATTATTTTTTTCACTTCAATATTAAGGAAAAAGTATTTGGTAGTTATTAATATTAAGTTTCATTGTTTTGTATATTTCAGCTGCATTTGATTGTAATTAATATAAGCTTACATTTTGTTCATCACTTGAATCTGCCTGACGTCGTGCCGCCAAGTATGTTTGTAGTCATTTCAAGATAAAGAGAATATTGTAAAAATTGAAAAGAGAAAAAAATAATAGAACAACTAAAATGACTTACAAACTGCTAAGATTGCTGCTAACAAGTAAACCTTCTCAAGTGTCCCTCTCCGATTTTGATGAAACTTTGTACACTTGTAGTACTTTGAAAAATATTGAACATGTATTTTTTTATACGTGCCCAATCGCATTCTGAAGGGGTAAAAAC
>UELV01179759.1:0-39207 GCA_900490015.1 Megastigmus stigmatizans
AAAGTTCGAGAGTTAAGCTTTTTAATGCTCCCTTCATAATTATATATCAATATAAATTAATAACTTTAATGAACTATTGAAAACTACTTGCCGTCGGCAAGACGGACCTCTAAATTTCAACCTCAATTTATGTTAAAAAAATATTTTATTTCTATAAGTTTAAATGCATAAAAAGAAGCGTTGTTGACAAAAGATCTAGTAATAAAAATAAAAATTCAAAAATATTTTTATTAAATAATAAAATTTTGACTGCCTAAGTGACCCTGCCAGCCACGCATGCCCCGCTCTCCTCTATAACTTGCAATTTTTATGTAGACCAGTGCCTTTTTTTCTAGGATCAAGTATTCTAAGTAATTCATTTTTTAAAATACTGTCGTGGAACTCAAACCTGGATACTGTCAGGAGTCTTCCACACAAAAATTCAAAACGAAGAAAAGTCATTTCTATAGCCTCGCGAACATATTTCGCACAAATATCTGCAGTATAGCACCGCGTAAACCGCGCGCTCATAACATATTATACCTATTTATAGGCTATATATAGCTATATATAGGTATCTTCCGGGAAAACACGATTCTCTTGCTGTCCGATATACTTATAAGTATAGTATGTACAGTGTACACGATACATCGTAAACCGTTGGAGTTTTTGCATGAAGGTGTAAACATGGCTGACAACGATTTGCTTGTTACGATTTCGGGTGCCGCTCTTTCTTTACTACTTTACGAGAATACGCGTATTCATGACCAGGTAAGATTTATTTTGCATATTGTTTTTTTTTTGTTATAAATTCCTTTTTTTGGTACTTATACTTTTAACAAAGCTGGGCTGTGTATATTTGTATTTTTGAGGTTATAGCTAACCTCACTTTTTGAATCGTGTTCTAGAAACTTACCGTTTGTGAATTTTGTCTATAAACAAAGATTTTATTATTATTACATTGTTTTGTCAATGTTTTAATGATTGATTTTTGCTCTCTTATTATTATATATTTATCTTGTAATGCCCGTTGATATCTCATTTGAAAGTAAGTTTTTCAGAAATATTCATTGTCATTTTTTAAGTTACGTGGTATTTATTTAAAGTTCACTATTTTTATCAGAAAATTTTAACATTACAGTTGACTTTAGTCTCAGAGCGATCCCAAAATTAGATTCAGAACTATAAAAAAGATACTTTAAATATAAAATAAGCTAATTATATTTCAACAATCTTGTTTTTGTGTTAATTTTTCAATCACTATAGAGCTTTTATACACAGGGTTTTTATAAAAATATTTCAGAAATTTACTAATTTTTTTGTCCATCTAACATAAAACAGACATTATTGTTCTTTACAGAAATATTATAAACATTAACTATTTTATAAAATATAACCATTCAAACATATAAATATCAAGTGCAGACAAAAAATCAAAAATCGATGAAAAGTTGTTTTGAATTATTATAAATTAATTAAACAAATTTATATTTACCTAATTTCTTTATAAATTCAATAATTATATATTTCAGATTGGATTTCTGCTTGGAGAAATTCTTATATATGTAACAAAAAAAGTTACAGACTCAGATAGGGAAGTTGAACATACTAGACATCATATAAGTAAGTTGATAATATTAAAAAACTTGCACCAATTATGTTTAAAAGTAGAAAAGTCGATTTTACTTTTATTTTTTTTTTGTATTATTAAATAACATACTGACATATTTTTACTATTTTATAATCATGAAGAATTTATTCTTTCTTGACAAATAGGAACTTATAAAATAAATTTATGAAAGCTTAATTTATTAAAATCAGACTTATTAACTTTCAAAATATATTATTTCTAGTAACATTTATAGATATATTAAAAGCATTTTTTTTTTAGATGTAAAAACAGTTGTAGCCTATCCTATAGGTGAACCTTTTTTCGACACTAAAGGAGATATCCACCAAGATAAGTTGAGTAACTTTCTAAAAAGTAATACAAAGAAGGTCATAGGATGGTATCACTATCGGCAAGGGACTACGCCTGGACTGAAAACCACAATGAGAGATACGCATATGCACATTGCGTTGTCAGATTTTTTTTCTAGAATAAATGATTTACAATTAAAGGAGAACTTTATACTTTGTCTTTTGTATTCTTCAGTGTCAGAAATAGGCGGTACACACAAATTTAAACATGTTCTGTTGCGCAGATCAAGGTTACTATAAAAGCTATATATAAAGTAGGAGTAAAAAAATTATATTTTATCTGTAAATATTATCAACACGCAGTAAACTAATAATAATTAATTAATATTATTCAAATTATGTTCAATGACTTTCTAAATACTTATATAATAACAAACATTTAGTGAAATAGTTTTTTTACTGAGGTATTTTAATTATATCTGATATTTTTCATCTTAAAGTATAATTTTGTATTAAGTTCTATGTAATACTCATTTACATATGTTACAAAAAATTAATATCATATATTTTAAAAAATTATATAATTTTCTGTTTTAATAGCTCTAAATTTATACCAGTACAGTTGAAGATAAATAATTTAGGAGCTGATGCAACAAGACCTGATGGTTCTGACTATAAGCCTACACCTACAAAGTCATCAAGTGACTCGGATCATTTTGATAAAATATATCAAAAAATACAGTAAGAATAATAAACTTTAAAAATTGAACTTTTAAATAGTTGTTTAACAATATTTTAATTGGCAGGAATGACTTAGAAAAGACATCCGGAGTAGAATCTGTGACACTAATACAAAAAACTGCAGAATATCTTTTATCAACTATTATTCCTGAAGTAACTGAATCTGATAAAATAATATCAAAACTGGAATGTCAATTAAATGAACTTCGACATAAGAAGTTCTCTGAACAATTTGAAAGAAATCATTTAGAACATAAAATGCGACAAATGGAAGTTGATACTAAATCAGAGATTATACCAGTATCTCCTCAATCTCCAGATATGTTTGATCCACCAAAGGTAAATTTTCCTACTTTATTCTTACATATGAAATCCTACAAATTTCTTTTACATCCTATAAAATTGACAATTCATTTACATACTCAGGGTTCAAGCAGTAGCACTCAGCACCAGAACTCAGAGACAAAAAAACACTTAAAAAAAGAAAGCAGCGGGAATCGAGTACGAGAGAACACATCGAGTGAAAAAGACGTCATAATGTTGTCGCCGGACAAGGAATACCATGCCCAAACTCGCTTAACCGCAGAATCCTTGAAATCAATGAAAGGAGGTAGCAGCGGTAGCAGTAGCACTAATACTACAGAACAGAATAGGCCTCCGAAAATTGCAAGACAACCAACGGACCAATTTATTCAATCAACTGCGAACAGGTCGAGAACTTATTCTAGTAGTAAAACGATAAGACAATCGCTCGATCACGAAGTCACCGACACCTAACTGTTGCATTACTAAAGAAATCTGGTCACAAATTATTTTTTTAGTAACTATTATTCGCGAGATGAATCATTTTTGCGCTTCAACTAAGAGACGAAGTAAGCTGTTGTTAACTCTTTTGTAAATATTCGTTGAAACTAGCGCGCAAAAATTTTTCGATTTCTATTTACACTCCGAGCATGGGGAAGTGAAGCTTTATCGTTCTAATTCAGCTCTCATTTTCTTCATTTCTTTTTCTCTGTCATTTCCTTTTTTACTTCATTCATTAATGCATTTCTTTCTGTAAATATGAAACTTTATTGCGGAATGTGTTGAAGACAGTCAGTTCCTGGGAAAAGAAAATTTATACATAAATTTTATGCGAATCAGGTCAGATACGAGAACCGCCTATAATTTACGTATAAACAATTTGTGATTTCCCAAATTGCGAATATAAAGAGGACCTTTTGCACCGCAAAAGGATATACATATACATAGTATAGGTATTATACACATATTTTTAAAGTATATCCGCGGGATTGGGCAAGCCGGTAACTTCCCAGATCGTCGCCGCGAGCCGCCTCGAGTGCTCGAGCACACATGACGATGTGGCCAGACCCAGATGCACACAGTACAGTTCGTAAATTCTGATCTTGTTTGGTGAGAGCTTAGGAAAATATGCCTCTGCTAGTTTCCTGTAAAGAAAATAACATACGCTGTTAAAGTAATCGACTGCAGAGATTATTCGTGCGGGTAAATTTGTATGTTAAAATGAAAAAGTATAAACTTGTGTAATTGATTTTAAAAATATTATTTTCGTTTAAAATAATTTACGAATAAGAGTCTACGGTCTGATACATGCATATTCAGGACATGTAAAAATTTAAAACGCGTTTTAAACTACTATTGATTAATTGAATTAGTACCTTGATTTTCATTAATAACGATGCTTAAGCGATAAAAGAAGAAAAAATAACACAAGATTTAGTAAATAATTGTTTAAAATTGTATGTTTCAAAACATATAAAATTATAATTATAAATTTTGTCCAGTGAAGCTTAAAAATATGTTTGTTCTTATCATACTAAGATTTTCACACTTATACTGTATTATGTTCTTGAATGATAAATAATTAAATTTAGTTTGATATTTTTTACGGATGATCACATGTGTAATAAAATATCAAAATTTAAATAATGTTGATTAATACATTAAAGACTAAAAGACAAGCAAATAATTAATATTGACTATTATTTACTGCAACAAACCTGTAATAATCTCCACAAAGAATTCCGGGGACAGGAAAATTTTTCAACGTGTGATTGAAATACGTTTTACATTTCAATGGTGAACCCTAGAAAATAAGGCAATTAGACTGTTACTAAATATTGTCGTTTCGAGTGATTTATCAATTATATTACGACTACATCTTTATGCATACCGAACTGTCTTCAAACCACAGAAAGTAAGCATAGTTAAAGGTTGTGTCTTTCCACATTATGGACATGTGACCCTCTTGTAGATGTACTCTGCTCTGCTCAACCATAGTCCATATCTGTGGTAATAAAATGTCAGTTTTTATTTTTTATCGAAAATTTCTTCTTAATCATACAGTTATATGTGAACAAAAGAACAAAAGCACTAAAGTACTTTTATAAAATTATAAAAATGTTGTCATATTTATTTTGGATTATCTTATAAATTAATTTAACTTTATAAACTTTAAAAAATTATAATTAGTTTTCCATTCAGTTTTGTTCTGTAATAATTTATAAATAAAATAAATAAATTTTGTTACATTATTGAATTTAAAAAAAAAACTCTTAAAAATAAGAGGAATATGTCACCTTCTTTGTTGTTAATGCTAATGTTTCAGTATTAGTAAAATCTATCGTTGGAGCAGTTAATCTGTGAGTTGTTCTGTCAATGTATATAAAATGCACCAGTCCAGGAAATTCTTCAAGATATTTGTTGATGGTTAGGGAAGTTCTCGTAGATAGGCAACATAAAGCATTAAGGACAGATACTTAAAAGCATTTTATGCAACATCACATATTATTATAGCAAAAAGCAAAATTTATTTTTTGAAAGAACTACACTTTCAGTTCTTTATGTTGAAGAAATAAAGTAATTTTCTTTGAAAAAATAAGTGTAATCAATATTCATTGCAAACATTTTAATAGCCATTAACATAAAAACAATGATAAAAGTTAGTGTTTGTTTCATTTGCTAAAAATTAAAAATTTAAATTAATAATTTCTTCAATTTTTTAAAATCTTCATGAAGTTGTTATTCAGTGGTTGCATTACACTTTTATCAAAGTTCTAAATTAATAAAATATGAAAAGGATATGATCCAATGGCGAAGTTTTTCAAAGCCTTAACTTTGAGAAAATCACTGAAGTCGTTTAATTTTTGACTGACAAGTCTAGTGACAGTCATTATCATGTCCGTTCCTTGTTTAAGAAATTTTTTATCAAGACAAGTCAATCGAAACAGTTCTTTTAAGGCATCAACAAAACCACTAGTATTAGATTCTATTTGTAAAATGGACTCAGGATCCCTCGATTTCAAAAGTTCTGTGTACTTTTTTTTCACAAATTCCCACTTTACTTGCAATCGCCTTTGGCACATATCAACGTCATTACTGATGTTGGCTCTGTTTTTCTTTATGCCATCTAAGGTTTTTTTGAGGGCTGCTTCTAAGTTATCAAATGCTGGCCTTAGTTCATCTATGTCTCTTTGTAACTGGAGTCCATTTATTACATTTAAGTGATAAAAGCTATCATATAATCCAGATGAAATTGCCAAATTTGTCATTTCCACTATCGTTATTAAATTTATTCCTTCAGCTAATTTGGAAATATGAATGGCATTAGCGGTGTAGCCACATTCTTCTGAACCAAGAAGCATTACTTGACTATAAAGGCCATGTAGTGCATACAAACATAGACCATCATTTACAGATGAATCTCTTGATCCTTCTAAAATGTTATTTATCAAAAAATAAGTCAAAAGTAGTTTTAAATTTTAATAATTTATTATAAATAAGTTATTTACCAAATAAATTACATATGTCTTCTGATGTTGGATTTGATAGTTTTCCAAAAATTTTTTGAGACTTTGTTTCATCTTCTTTGTTTATTGGACTAGTTGGAGACATAAGGATATTGCTTTCTTTTACATCTTTTTCAGAACCACAGTCTCCATTTTTATTGTTATTAGCTACATGGCACAAGAGAACCATTAATAAAATATCAGAAGCTAATAAATCCTGTGCATTTTTGCTGGAAAAAAGAGACAAAAACTTGTGTTCAACTAGTATCAAAACATGTACATTAGAAAATTCAGATTGAGCTTTCAATTTATCAGCAGCATCACTTAGCACTTTTAGAGTCCCTGTAGCTAATTCTGTGTTCACCGATAGCTGTTCAACAGCTTCTGTCAGAATGTTTTGCTCAGATCCTCTTAATGCACTCCATGCATCCAAAAGAAGCGAAACCACTTGAACTTTCTGTCTGCTTGATTTTAATCTAAATAATTAATTAATTTATTGTGTAAACATGTCTTAACTTGATAGTAAATATAGAAATAATAAGCAATGGTACAGGACTTACATAGAAACATCTGGACCACAAAGATGCCGTACAATAGTTACACATACACCCAATGTTCTCCGCATCAACTCCACTTCTTCATTAGAGATATAAATAAATGTATATCCCATAAACTCGTCAAAGACCATATTCGTGCCATCGTGGCATTTTATTGCTGTATATGTGTTGCCAAATTGTGATGCCATAACATGCTGCGACGTGACAATTGGTGAAAATAATTGCATAATAATATTTGGACTAGGTTTAAAGCCTGATGACTCATTTTCATCCTAAATAACATATTAATTATATTAATATAGTCTAGAAAAAAAATACGTTTCTTTGTTTTCAAACTATAACCTTACTATAAAGAATATTAAAAAAATTCTATTTAGGATTTTATGAATAAAACTAATCTTGGTAATTTATTGTTTAGCTTACACAATGATTATTTCTGAAGAAAAGTATCATTCAATAAAGCATGCATACATTAATAGCGAAATTTCTTTATCCGACTTACATAAACAAGTGTTTTGCATAGGTAGGAATAACGACAATATTCAGTTATACAAGAGAAAAGAAAAACAATAGAAGCGGCCGAGTTGAAAGAGGACTTGTTTTGGGCGAGCATTTGTTTACATTGTGCAGGGGCTTACTTTGTTTTCAGTGACCAATCCCTGGAGTTTGGCGAGTTTTTGAACGTGATTCGCAAACTTCTTGTTGCACTTTGTAAACAAAACGTCTTGGAGATGGTCGAAGATCAAGATGCCCCTCATGTTGCCGGCCTCCACTGTTCCCAAGAAGCTTCTCGTACTTTATACCGCGAGGATCATTCTATCGCGACATATATATTCACACGATGTGTTGTATGCGCTGCATTCATTACGTAAAAATCTAAGCGCACGGCGACACCCTGAGAGAGGCTGCAATAGTAGGCGCGTTTATGCGGTCGCGCGCCGCAGCAGCAGCGCGATGTTATTGAACGCGTGGCCGTCAAATAACAGGTTCTGCAATATTTTTTTCCTTCTGCTCCCGCGTATACTTATACATATATATGCTTTGGCGTTTCGCACGCGGCGTGACTGGTGCGACTGTCAAGTCGAGTAGTGTGAGTCTGAGTAGGTTGCATGCATGTGTGCATCGGTGTATGTACGTTATGCTGAAGCTGGACGCTGGTTATGCTGTTATGCATGTATCTAGTCTAGTCGAGTGTCCAGTCCCAGTGTAACTATTAAACTATGTAGTGTATAAGCAGTGTTGTATTTTCGTTGCGCCGACTGCCGATTACTATAAAAATACTTATACCGCTTGTACAGTTATACCGTATTACCGTATACGTGACTAGCGCATATACGTTCGCATTAGATGTCACTAGTGTTCCCATTGATTTTTTTTTATCATGAAATCAACTTTAGCGGGTAAAGTGAACTAGTTTCTTGTCATATGTTAGGTTTCAAGCTTACGCTCTATTCTACCCGATTGATTATTAATTTATCAGCTGGACTTTGCTTGTTATTAATTTAAATTATCAAATATTGTACAATTGCCAATAGGAATGTGAAACTTTAATCATGAATAAACGCGTATTGTATTTTAATAATACTAATGTTAATTGAACTGTTTGCTGGTCATCGAATTGCAGGATAATTTCGTTAAATTAAAATTATCTCAAGTGGCTTCTCTTGCTATTCATATAATTGATTGTTCTTGTAAGATTAATCTCGTGCGTCATTAAATGAGTAAGAGTTATCGGAATGCAATGCTATTCTTAACAAATGCTTTTAAGCTCCGAGATATTTCTTTAAAAATTGGGCTTGCATTCAATTATTATTTGTTGACAAACTTAATGCTAATGCACATTTTATACAAGAGAATAACTTAAATAATAGGAAATTAATATTTCAAATTCAAGGAAATGGGGTAAAGGGAATTAAATAAGTATTTTGAAACTTGTCTACTATATAGGTAGGTAGGCATTTACAGTAACACAAATATATTTATAATTTTTCGAATAAAAATTAACTTTTACAAGGCTAACGTATTTACGTTACATCCAAATTTCTTGAACGTAGAACGAGTAGATCACGTCAAGTTACAAAACGTTTTATAAGGTCTTATGGGTAATGAATAATTAATTATTCATGAAAAAATGGCAAAATGTCATCGTTTTCGAGTAGCACAAAACTTTGTTGAAGCATTTAATGTTATGTTAGATGTACACATCAATGCTAATAATGAGATCAATTAAAACATGTTTTTTGTTCCTAGGTTTGTAATATTTTTTTTTTCTGTAAGTATTGAAAAATATCACAAAAATATAACTTTCAGGACTTTTATCGTAAACAATAAGTTAATCGTGAATACAAGAATGTACGTGATCGTTGAAGTTACATTTCACTCCGATGAAGTTTTTATCTTTATTTTATTAGAGCACCCTGTTACACATTTATTACTTGATTTTTATTTTTTATAACTTAAACTAGGTAATATTCTATGCTTGAGAATTATCTGCACTTGTATTAGTTTTGTGCATCTTATTTAATCGGCCGACTGAAAGTTGCATGAAACATTTTTATTTATACGTAGGCCCTTACTTTGACAGAGGATATATCCAGCTTGTATTCTTCTGAACTCGCAAAAAGGTTAACTGTACGTTTAATTAATGCACAATCATGAAATTTAGGCACTAATTATTATTATATTAAAAAATTAATTTTTAATATTTGCCAATAAGATTTAATTAAGAATTCAAGACATGCATATATTTTAATTTATTACAAAATAAATTCATTGTTTTATATAATCAACGATAAAATAGCAATTAATGTTTCAAACTTTTATAATTTTAATCAATGCATAACACACAAATGCAAAGCTTTAACAGCATATTATAAACCTCTTATGCAATACTAAAGTACATATCTTTTTAATTTCGCAATTAATACAAATAACAATTTTTTGCAATTAAATAATTATTCGCATAAAATATTGTATTTCTATAAGAATCTTGGATATACCCTCGTTAATACGACACGCAATTAATATTATATAGAACATTAGTTTTGTGCCTCATCTTAACGATTTTAAGTATAATATCGCCTTCGGTTTCTCACTAAAAATTTATATATATAATATAATTATTAGATTCAAACTCAAGGAGACATTAAGCTAATTTTGAAAAGTGCATTCAGTACTATTTTATGTATCTTATGCTTGCCGTAATTTGATAATTTGATAATACTGATGTATAGTTATTCATAATCGTGAAGAGAGCATGTTATTTTTTATACTTTCTTCGATGCATAAGCTCATGGTTTTTGCACTTTTAATTACTTATCATAGAATGTCTCCTTAAGTCGTCAAAATATACATATCGCACTTTTTTCGTAAACGCCACTTAACTTGCTAAAAATAAATTTATTATAAATAATGGGAAAACTTTTTTGGTTAATGCTTCTATTAATTTTTCTTGCTGTAAAACTCATAGCAATGTTCATTAATTATAGCTTGATAACTAGATTGTAAACTTCTCCGTCTCCTTTTCTTCCCGATTACTTCGTCTTATACAACTTTTGTAATTTTTAAATTGATTACTATAGAAAAGATTTCTCGTATAATTTTCTTCACTATTTTCTTCAGTGTATATATAATATTATATTTATATGTATATATTTACATACAGAATTTAATTTTTTATATAATCTATAACTATTTATATTTATATATCTCATTTCTTCAAATTTATATAGATACAATCCAATCTCAATTCTCAATGGCCAAGTTAATTGCGTCTCTGATTACAATTAATTCGATAATAACAATTTCAGGTATTATTTTTTTCTCCCCTTATCTCTTCTCTCGTATCTTTCTTTTTCATTTAACACTTTAGCTTTTTCCAGAAACCCTGCTAATATAATAGTCTCAATGGTTACGTTATATTCCTCGTAATTTATTACGATCACATTTATAATGATAAAAGCATTTCGAGCGTTTTTCGGTTTCAATTTCTTCATCTCGCCTTGTATTATTACTTATATTGTTGTTGTTCTGTTAAACACAAATTTTTCGATTTTTCAGTAATAGTGCAGAGAGAGATAGAGATAGATATATAGCAATACAGTATTAACGGAATAAGTAGAGTGTAACAATTTGTTTTCAATTACAATAGTATGATCGATAAATTTGAAGAAGATGAAAATCGAACGCGTTATCTTTGAGTGGAAAGGGCCGAATCCCGAAGGAAAGATTTTCTTCTTTTGCCAATTTCGCATTCTCATTGTCTTAAGAAGAAAAGTTTTCATTAGGTTTTTTATCGACTCAAAAGGACTCCTAAACATTGGAAAAGATCGTTGCAAAAGTCGATCGTCGACTTTAAATTTGAGAATGTCTTTGTTTATTTTATTAGTATGTTTTTTTTTTTTTTTTTTTTCTAGAAAAATAGTTTGCGTTGTAATGAATGTCGTGATCGAGCGAATCTTTTTGAAAAAAATATCGAATATACAAAAATATCATTGAAAAATGTATAATTTAAGTATTTGTCTTATGAAAAGTTTTTGTTGGTATATTCAAGTTATATTTAAAAATTACTTTGCTTAATTATTGAATGGTGATATATCTACGTCGTATAAAAAGTTTATAGACGAGATTGAGTCATGACGGTAGAAAGGCTTTTATAACAAATGATTTATTGATGTCCACGTTATAAAAGATAAATATAGATTGCTAAATAAAATGAGACTGAACTAGTAAAACTGTTCCTGTAGGTAGTATGTAAACGAATAAAAATTATGTCGTCAAGATATCTTGATAATTCACATCTCAATCTCCTTAATTTCAATTTAAATCACACTTGAATCATCATTTGACTGCGGTCGCAATACGCACTAAAATTGGAATGCTTCGAAGTTGTTGAAATACCATCTTGCACTTGGATAATCAGCAGGCTGCATTTATGTATCCGTCTTCTGTCTTCACTTATTAACTTCCTAACGGCTCACAGGATCCCTAAAGCGAAGAAGAATATTGCGAGACGTCGTGGGTGCGCTTTGACTTTTGTTCGTTAAAACACTATTATTATACGATAAATTTAATGACATAATGCGTAGACCCGGCTAAAATTGTACGAAAGATTCGACGAGGCGTCTGCGCTTAAAAATGCATATTGATTTCAATCGCATGCATGCGGTACATTATTATAACTTATCTGGCTAAAGGCAACTGTCTACTTTGTTTTGTTCTAGGTGTATTAGCAATTTACAACTTTGTTTTCATCATTTTTAATACGCAAATATCGCCAGCTGCATATATGTATATAATAATACATTTAAATTGCGCCGTGGCTATAGAAAATTAATGGCGTCTCTCATTTTAACAGCATATCCCTTCTGGTCTACATCAGCTATAATTAAATTATGCATAATATATAGTGCATCTAAATTTTGGCAATTTTCCAGTCGCTAGTTTTCAATGCATTCGCTATGGTCAATCTTGTCGAACTGTTTGTCATTGTACGATACTTTATGATTCTGTTGTCTGCGCATGTGCAACACAATTATATGTATACCTGCTTATTATGAGCTAAACTGCAAGGAACTATAGTTACCATTTTCTAATCGATAAAAAATAATGTTTTCTTTCTCTCTTATGGGTTTGATGATATCCTAGATCGAGGAAAATGAAAGGCGATTTTCGACTATGTTTTTGTATAAATACATAACATGTTTTTGTATAAATCTAAGTAATAAATAGTGCTATAGTGAAGATGAAAAATTGGTGTAGTTTCTTTAAAGAAAAATAGCCAAACGTTTTAAAAATATTTGGTAGCAATGCTATTGATATTCGTCTTAAAATTTCAAGTCAAAATTCGCCAGAAACAGATGCACTACTTTTTCAACTTATTAGAAAATAAATACTATAATATAAACGATACTCGCAATAAAAAAAATAACGTTACACAAATACTGATAATTATAGTAATAGAAATAATTAAGATCAACGATAATTTTAATTACAATAAATTCTCCTAATATTTACATACGATAATCTTAAAGCACTGAATGAAATATATATTTATAAAAAGTCGACAGTGTCAAAGCGAGAGACGAGCAATTATTTCGTATTTAAAAATCATTTCCAAGTTGAAAGATTATTTTAAAAAATGGTAATCGATCCCTCGCGGGACTTACCATAATTGCACATTTCTTTGAAGATCAAACACAATGTGGACAATAAAATCGACGATTATTTGATCACAATATTTTGTCATGAGTTTTGCGGCGCTCAGCGCGCGCTAAAACCTCCTTTAACAACAAACACAAAAAATCTCTTGACCGCCTTTTGCACGGCAAGGCATTAGGAAATTCCTCAAACTTTATATTTAATCCTCGTTAGACACATTTTGTGGTTACCACGTAGATATTTTTCTGTTATACTTTGATAAGAGTGTTTGTCTTTGTTTCTCCTTTTGATATTTTATTAGAATGCGTATAGCCAAGAGATTCGAAAAAACTGCTGTCAAATAATTAATGTTTTTTTTGCTAGTATAGGTATACAGCAATCTGTTATTATCTAGTAAACAATGACTTTTCTGCTTTAAAAATTGAATAGATTTTTTTGGAATTTTTCTCATTTTTGCAGACTTAAAAAGAATAATGACTGTTGATTTTAGATTATATAATTAAATTTTCGCTGATATTCAGAATATTATATATAGGAAGGACTGGAAACTCAAAGTATCGACAATTACTCTTGTACTCACTTGGAATGAACTCGATGGTAGCACACGAAGCAACAAATCAAGTGCAATCATCGAAAATCTCACCAAAAATGCTAATACGCGCAAAATGGGCGAAAGAACTCATCCCTGTTATCCATTAAAATCAATCGCATCTACATCACGCAGTCCATATACAAGTATATATTACTCAAGTTCGCAGTATATATAACATGTCGCGCTTCGTCCCGCGCGAGTCTCGGGCAGGGAATCATCACAATCCAAAATGGCATTATCAACTTGGACACTTGTCACTTGATCCTCTTTCTCTTGCTCGCTCTCTCTCTCTCTCTCTCTCTCTCTCTCTCTCTCTCTGAATGTGTGCCTCGTGGCTCGTGGCGTCGGAGCCTGCAGTCGTCCAGCTCCGCGTTACTCGGACGACATCAATTGCACGCTGTCGTCGGCGGAGCGATGCAATCGTCGGACCTCCGAAAGCGAGCGAATCGGCGTCGGGTTCAGCAGCGAGAACGTGTGCGAGTGCCGATCTGTTGGGGAGAGAACAAAAAAGAGGGATGGCGCTTTGTCAGTAATTCATCGGGGCCGCCTGCCTTCGTGCTTTTTTTTTCCTTTTCAGTTTCATTAAAAGTACGCGGTGATTAATTGCCGAGGATGCAGCCGTGGAATGGGAGACGGCGAGCTGTTATTCAATTATTTTTTCTTCTTTTTTGGCCATTGTTTTATTCGGTGGGAATGGAGTTTGAGGTGTCCGAGGGATTGGCAAGTGGTGAATGCATGGCTTTTCTGTGTTCTGGATTTATCTTTTTAATTAAATATTTCATGATATAAGCTCTTCAAATGTCTTTTTATGTCACAATTTTAGAAAATTATTCTTAATTTAACTTTTTTATATTGACGTATTGAAGTGTACGTATATAATATGAATTGGAGAAAGTTCTTAACAAAGAACGTAAAATATCATTTTCTTTTGCAAAGTTCAATTTCTTATATTTACTCATGCTGCGATTTATTGATTGAGCATTTCATTGAAACTTTTTGATAAATCGCATCAAGAGTTGGACATATCGGCTGAAATATTGAAAACCTAGTTCAGCGTGTATCAGAAACTCTATTGAATTTGCGTGTCTATTAATTATCGAATAAACACAATTTAGAAATTCTAACTAAATTTTTTAACTTCAACGGGTATATCATATCGACATGAAGTGTAGTATATCAAACAATTTTAGTAACTAAGTTAAAATATTCAATAATGATTAAGCCGAAAAAATCTATACAGATATAATAAATAGAGAGTGTAGTAGAGGTCAGGAGTTTCGACTTTGAGATAATGGTGGCAATAATTCATTGTCGTTGCTATCAGTACTGAATCATAAGGAAGTATGTGCACTACATTGTACGTATCTTTGCTGTAACGTATACTATATTTCACTCAATTGAACTAATGTTGATGGACAAGTATGAATTTTAATCTAAATGAGTTAGCTTGGAGAAAGTGCAGGCATATAACGTCCAATAATGTTACGTAATCATTATTAATTACAATTTTGTAATAGAATTTTTCTTTTTTGTTCAATCAAAAACCAATGATCGACCCTAAGATTGAGATAGAAATGAGTTAACGTGCAGTTTTCTATACGTTTTCACACAGCGCGAATCGAATCAAATAAATCGCTGTACGAATTTTCACGAAACGATGCTGTCCGAGCAGCGCAATTGAAGAAAGCCTACACAGCTCTCTCGATGCAATATAAACGCGGGAGTATGACGGTAATAAAGAAAATCACCAGTGACAGGGGCCAGCCAAGATAAATTGACGCGCAGTTTGTCAATGTCAAAGTTTTACCGGCGTTTCAGGAATCGATCGCACCCCGACGAATGGCAAAATAATTATCCGCAGTCCACGCGCGCCTGCAGCGAAATAGCGAGCGCACGTCGTACAAGTGCAATAAACCTTGGTCGAGTCAATTTCAGAGGCGCGTCTCGCGACCAGCTCGAAGATGACGCGCGGTGCGATTCAGCGCTTTCGCACTTTGTAAACATGAGCTTGCGCGTATATGTTTTACATCGAGAAATCGGCAACACGCAGCGAAAGCCATCCCCTTTGCAGCGGACAGTTTTTACAATCGCGACGGATGGAACTTTTAGTTCAGCATGCACGAGATAATGAAAATAAAGGAAAATTACCGCTTACTGTAACGTTTTAATAATCGTCCACTGATATTGAAATTCGAAACTCTTTTATCCTTCTACGTGTCACAGAGAAAGCTCCCATTATATTTCGGCCGCAGCGAAGAAGTTGATTAATTCGCGTTTTTGCTCGACAAAGTTTAATGGCCTCGGTGTAGAAATCTACTCTAGAACTTCATTTGCAGGGACCACGGGAATTAAGTCTACAGCATTAGTACTTGTTAATATTAATGCTTGGGGGGAGTAGGAGCTGGGTGCGAGTACAAGATTCATGCTGCTCAGACATGCGAGACGTGGGTCAGCTTTATCAAACGAGTGTGCACATTAGCGTGAATCGGCCAATCATTTTCACCCGTCAATTACCAAATGAGAGTCTAATCGATCAGTGTACAACGCATTAACTTTTTCATTTATCATACGAATGATCATCTTGGAAAGCACACGAGATTCGAAAATATATCTAGAATTCCAGTTCTATATAATGCAATGATTAAATTGAATGTTTGACGTCAGAATGGAAAATTTTAATAACCGTATAAAAGCTTATCCATCAAGTCTGTTAAGACATAACTGTAAATTATGAGGATAGCGGGAGAGTCCGAAATTTTTCATCGGCGAAAAGCAAGAATTTTCACTCTGGAAGATTAATCGGGCGAAGAAAAGGGAAAAGCCGGGGGCTCTCGCGGGCTCTGCAGCACAAAGAGAGAGAGAGAGAGAGAGAGAGCGAGAACAGAGCCGCGGCAGGAATAAATAGCAGCGCTGGGCTGGCAGGAAAAGCCGGGCGTCTAAATAAAGCGGAGGAAGATGCAGAAACGCGAGCGCAGAAGTTCTGCACGTAATATATAAAATGCCTGGACATGTAGAGAGACGGTGTAGGAGGCGATAAACGGCTCGCCGTGCAGGACGCACCCCGAGAGTCTCCACCTCCTCCGCCTCCTTCACCTCCTTCTTTTTCCGCTTCTCAAGATTAATGTATTCGGCTTTAAAAATATGGGTAATCGATAAATCCTCGGTATACCTTCTACAACACGTATACAGCACACGAGAGTATAGCACACGAGAGTCCCCTCCCCCCTTACCCCGGCTTACATCATCATCTTTCACAAGGTCGAGAGCGCGATTCACTTTACGTAATTGCGCACGTGAGGCATTTTTTTTTCTGGCAATGTGTGCGATTGTGTAATAATATGTGTGCGCGGATGACATTGTACAGTTCGTCCCGACGTTTTGAGGATCCTCTCGACGAGTTGGCTCGTAAAAAACGGGGCGAGTAGAAATGTGAGGTGGTTGCTGTTATATATATATCAGGGAAGCGCGCGCGAGTTTTTCCTTCTTTTAATTATTCCGCCCGGGATATTTTTGTGCGACACCTGCAGCGCCAAACCGAAACTCGTGTGCATTAGCCGGCAATTTAGTCGCGAGTTAATTTTTATTATACGAAACCGTTCGCGTGATGCTTTTGGATAGTTAAAGATTTTTTTTAGGAAGCGAGAGATTAATGCTATTGGTGGTTCAGTTGATTAGATTTGAAATATTACATTGATTTTTCTTTGGAGTAAATTTAAATAAATGATCAATTAAAATTTCAATTTATAACCAAGTATATAATGACAAAGAAAATAAAATATATGAAAAATGTTTTTAATTCAACAAAATATATTTAAGTTTTAAGAAAAAGATTGAAATTTTTAATGCCAAGCAATATTAGGAAATATAAAGGTATGAGATCTTGAGGTTGAGTTTATTTCTGAGAGGCACTGAATAAGCAATTAAGCGATAATTGGAATTCTTTGTAACTTTGACAAGGTACGAAAAATGTAAATTTCGAGGCTTTTTTTCTAAAACAGTACAAGATGGAATATGAATGTTGCTTTTAATAGGTCAGGGCCGAATACTGCTAAATAATAATAAACAAAATTTGAGAAAAAAAATATAATTTAAATTTACATTTTTAAATAGAAACGAAAATAAGAATTTTGAAAGAAATACAAATTTAACGTAAGAGGGGCTTTTAAAACTCACGTATCGAAAACTGATTTTCGAGCTCTTGGAATATTTCTTATGCATGCGTGATTTTATTCAAAGAAAAATCTTTAGATAAAGCCAATAGTCGGTAGCTCGCGTAGTTCAAAGTATTAAAATGAATTTTTCCTGATAATAAAGGACGATTTAACTGCACACAGGTGATTGGAATTATTATTGCAATCTAGCGAACTTGAGAGAATATCGGAAGTCCATATTCCCGTAGCTTTCGTTACATAATTTCAATTTGCAGGCTTAATAGTATTTTTTCAGCTCTCAGCTGCCCTGTCAAATTAGTGCATTTATCGAATAATTCCAAAATCTATATCAAAATAATAAATTAAATTAAGTAAATTAAAAATAAATTCATCTTTGATTTTTAAGAATTACCATCGATTATTCGTTCATTAACTGTATCAAATTTAAAAGTTGAGAAAGAAATGAAGAGTCCCTAAAACTTTACTAATAACTTCATAAAAACGCTCACTGTACGATGTAGTAAGTTTAAGTGCTTTCGTAGATTATATGAAAAATAGTCAGGCAAAAGTTTCTCGAGCGCGATTATGAAAAATGGAAACTCCTTCTAGGTATATAAGAAAGACACGAGTCTGCGGAAAAGTTTTCTCGAATCTTCAATTTTCCGTTATTAATATTTCTTCTCTCTTCGTATAAAGTGAAATTCGGCAGAATCGAGGCGACATTAGTCCGAGCGGTTGGTTTTATCGAGTGTGCAACAAACCGTGTCGACTGGGGACCGAAAGCTCGAAACTGCAAAGGGAGTCAGTGGCGCGGAAAGGAGGTTACGGAGCCGCGAGTCGTCAAACAAAGAGCTTGCAGACACTCTCTCTCTCTCTCTCTCTTTCTCTCACCTCTGATCTCCATGGAGCCCTCGCTCTTGGGCTGATCGTCGGCCGTCCGGTGCATCATCGATTTCGGCGAACTGCTACTCCTGTAGTGGGCGCTCGTGTCCGATTTGCTCCCCGGACTGTTCTGCGGCTGCTGCTGCTGATGTTGCTGATGCGGGAAGTGGAAGATGGGGCTGCGGGACCAAGAGGCCGGCGGCGGACTCCTCACCAGGTGCTCGTGGACCTGAGCCAGAGTCAGTGGATCCGTGTCACCGAATTCCTGCATTCGTCATCATTATAGTCGGATTAATCGCTGGCTTTAATGATGCGACTCGATTGGGTGTGAAAACTCATTTCAACTGCTCTAGGGGGTTGTTCTAGTAGATCGAGAAGGTATAGCGTCGCGTTATTATATAATAAGTTGTGGGAAAACTTTGACATGACGAAGAAGGCTTTTTACAAGAATTGAATGAGTTTTTACTTGGGTTATTTGTTCGACCCTGGTATTTTAGATTTCAAACACGATTATTTACAATGTTTTCGCGCGATATTTTGCAAATAGGATAGACTGCGTTGTACGAATAAAAGGCTGAGGGTAAAATCTATTGATTTGTAAATGAAAATGTTGGACAGGTTAAACTAGAACAAGAAAATCTATTGCAGACATAGGTAAAAAGAAGGAGGTTTTAATATTTTTTAACTTCAATTAGATGATATATACTATTTTTAAGGCTTCAAAAATATAAATATTGTATGCTAGAAACAAAACATATTTAACAGTGTCTCGTTTACCTGTGACATTAGGATGGCATCGTCTGATTCCGATTCTTCTACCGGTTCTATAAGGCTTTCTTTGCTCGCCAGTACCTGAAAAGCGTAAAAGTCTCATAAGAAACAAAAGAAAAATATCATCCCAGACATTTCAATAATTTCGAATTAGTACATCATTCGCATCTCCATCCGATACAAGTTTTCCCAGTACAAGTTTTCCCTCTCGCGCTGTCAAATGACGTCCTTGCGAGTTGAGCAACACCAACGTGACTCGCATTCCACGATACGTCTGCAATCGAAAATTGGCCGGGCTTTTGAGACGCGTCCTCCGTCTAATCGAAGCCCTTCAAGGCTCCGTATATATACATCGAGTCGCTCGCTGCGCTTTGCGCATTAGTGGATTAAGCCGTCGGTTCGAAGGGTAATAGAAGAGAATAAAGGGATAATCGTCGCTGCGGAATGTATATGTATATCGAGAGAAAATTGCGATACTACGATTTTCGAAATTGGGCTGGTATAATTGTTGGGCTGGAAGCGTTTCGTTGAATGGAACAAGTGGGCAATGTGCAAAACGAGTGAATGGGTGAAGTGTCCATTTTGGAAATTGCAACCGATTCGAAATTTAATCGCTGTCGTTCTGTCAGTTGCACGTGCAAGGAGCTCATTCGGCCTCGTTAATTATCCATTGGCGATTTTGTTGAATGTGGAAATTCTCGTAGCTATTGTGACTCTTTCCAAAGTGAAATGCAACCTTCGCAAATTATGTCTAAAAGTCTTTTCTTGTCTCGCATCGTTTCAATTGAATTCACGTAGAATACAAATGTACATTTTATTCTTATAGACAAAGGAAAAGGCTTTTTCTCGATTAACTCGGGTTACGAGCTTTATAGGAGAAGATATCGCTGCAGAAAGCTGCAGAAGATATAGCATCGGAAAAATAAGCCTTCACAAGTATAACGTTTCGAAAAGGTCTAATCCTTTGTCTGACACAAATGAGCCTGCGGAAAAATCGACGAATCAATGCAATGACATCATCGAAGCTCGAGAGCAGCAGCTGTGCTCGGGAGTACAGCGGAGTTCGTCTCGGCTGGCTAACAACAACCGGATGGGGATGGGGAAAAAAAGGTAGGCCTTGTACCATAAAATGCCTTTGTTGGAATAATAGAGGAAGATGCCAACGGCAGTTTAAGTTCTTTGGCTCGCCCCAACTGAACGCAATATTGACCTTATTCTTAGATCTGGAAATATAGGGAAATTTAATAAGGCGTTTGCCCGCGGCGAGAGAGAGAGAGAGAGAGAATATGTTCGCCGAAAGTGAAGATCGATAGGGAGAAGCAAGTATATTTCGACTTCTTTTTAGACTCGTATTACGCTTTTTTGGAAAAGTACTTTACGAACTTTCCTCCAGGACCGCGACGGAGTCTCCCATGGGGTGTGACAAGAACTCATTCGCCGGAAAGTTTTCCACGAAAGTTATATGTTATCGATCTTATCTAATCCGTGCCATTGTACCACAATTTTTTTGGTTTCTCCGCGAATTTTAATCACTCGTACTGTGTGAAAATTCATTCCTATAGTTCCATACTAAACTGATATGATACACTGTCGTTCTAAAAGAATATGGGAGATAAACTTTTAATATTTGACAGAGTTTTGTATTAAAATCTGAAAAAATAAAGTGACTGTCAGGTGAACTTTTGAGTTCTTTAAGAATTTTCACTCGACCGAAAAGCCAATTATGGGGGGCTCCGGCTGTGCTTAATTGTATTGATAATGCGCTTATGTATTATCGCGGAATCGAGCAAACAGCCAGGCGATATTAACCAGGGAACGAAGATGCGGCAGGCCACAATAGGCTTATTCCATTGACACGCAGCTCCTCTTTAAGGATCCGCGCGACGCTCAAAAGGAGGGTTATAATAGCTCTGCGATAACCTAATTCCTCGGCAGCTCAGACTCCTTTCAAGCGGTGTCTCTCCCTCTCTCTGCGACTCCCTGCTCTCATTAATAAACGATAAGAGCCAGGGAACCATTGTCAACGTGCCATCGCACAGCGGCGCGTCGCGTGAAAAATTAAAAAGAACTCCTTTCGCTCTCCCATCGCGTCAAAGCTATTAAAAGGAGGAGGGGGCCTGCACCCCGGTCCAAAGTAAAATATAGAATTAAAACAGCAGATGGACATAAGTGCACTCGCCTGCAAGAAGGGATTATCCTGTCGGCTGAGCCTGAGCGCCTCCATGTCCTGGTCGATGTTCCGGGTCCTGCCGGGGGTCAATGTCAGGATCGAGTGCGAGGGCGAGGCGCCGGCCTGCCTGCAAGCCTGGGCCGCCACCACCACGTCGACCGCCGTCACGCTCAAGGTCGACGGTATCCTCGACACGCCAGTTGTCCCCTCTGCTGGGCCGACAGCACCACCACCACCTCCTCCGCCTCCTTCTCCTGTCACTGCGCTGATGCTGCTGCTGTCGTGCAAGCCGGAACGCGGACGACAGCCGCCCGTCATCGCGCCTCCGCAAGCTGCAACAGAGCCGAAAGTCCACGGCGATTAGCGGATTCGTCGCTCTCTCTTTCTCTCTCTCTCTCTCTCTCTCTCTCTCTCTCTCTCTCTCAGCTGATATATGTGCAAAGGAGAGATCGATACGCGAGGCACGTGCAGGTGCGGGGGGGTTGTAGATCGTGTGATTTGTTTCTGCGGATTGTGCGGAATTCCGTGCGCTCGCGTGCGAACGGTACATTATAATAGCTACGTGTTCTGCGTGCTTATACATATACCTATATACACGAGCTAACATGCTTTTTCTCTTCGGGGGAGGGTGTATTATTTTTTTTGAGCTTCGAGAGGCTGCGATTTCAAACGATTCTTATACCGTTCGATCGGTATACAATGAGGATGATGTATATCTGCTGATTCAAATTTAGATTATGGCGAAACACTAGTGGTGCGATTTCATAAAAATTGTAAAGTAACGATTCTTATTACATTCGTTTCTTTTTCTTTACTCTGAACATAGGTTAACGGTTTCATATGCTCCGCAGCTGCCGATTTCCTACGGAGCGGGCTTTCCTTCAATTTATATGTTTTCATATAGAGGCAAGCTCGCAAATATACGAGTATATATATCTACTCTCTAAATGCATGTCTGGACATATTCGAGCATTTTCTACTTCAAACTCAATCGTATTTTAACCTTTCTTCAGCGCAGAAAGACGTTAACTGGTTCAAAATCCACGAGCTTTCTGTATTTCAGAAGCATCGAATCAATAAGGTTTGACCTAAATTTGTTTTACACGAAAGTTTTTTTTTTTATATTTATATTTAAGAAAAGGCAAAAAAATTATTCCGAGTTAAGATTGACTTTGAAAGTAATTTTATCAGAGCTCTGATTCTATTCGTCTTGATTCCACGCTCCTATTAATAATAATCGTCTATAATCGCCATAAATTCATTACAGAAAAAAAGCCAACTAAGCGATACGATGTATAAACTGCTTAACTTGGGCAAGCCTTGAATCGCGCATCTCGCTAATTTCACCCTGACCAAACATAAATGTGGATCACAACTCAGCTTGGCTAACAAGAAAAAAGTGTTGCTCGATAGTACCTTAAGCGAATAAATTAATCCTCCCTCGCGGGGCTCGACATCGTCGGACTTGGCTCTCTCTCTCTCTCTCTCTCTCTCTCTCTCTCTCTACGTCTCTCCTCAATTGGAACGTTCCGAGGTAGCGAAAGGACGTTCGCGTTCAAGGGAATACGATGACGGTGCGAAGAGAGAGAGAGAGAGAGAGAGAGAGAGAGAGAGAGAGAGGGAGAGAAAAATGTAAAGTCGAGGATGTGAGGGGTGTGGAGGCGATTATTGCGGAAGGTTTCGTCTCTCTTAGGAAGCGAGTTCACTCTCTAACGCTTTAACCTCGATAAGCACTTTGGCCGACTGCTCCGTCATACCGGATTATCGTATTATTCCGCGGAACTTCCTAGTCGACGCTGTATGTATAGGGTTTATTCATAAATACTGAATTCGTACACAGTGTGAGTTTGCTTCTTTCTTTTCCGCGTTATCGCGATCGCCGAGCGAATCATGTCAAAACGAAACTATGTACATCACGGATATTTGATTTTTGTATACGCCGGAAGGAATAATCGATCGATATACTGGACACGGAAAACAGGCTAATGGCTCGGTTTTTTATAATATTCTCACTTCTTTGGTTTGTTCAGCTTTGAATATGAAACGGAGCTTATTGAGAAATAGGTAATTTTTATCGATCAACGTCTATACTCCATTAACAATCCATTAATAATGCAATTGATGCAAACGCCCATTACAACAGCGACTCTAGCAAAACAGAGGGGAAACTAATGAAAATAAAAGTTATTATATTAGGTAATTTAATATAAATAAATAACGAGCGCCCACGCGAAACGAGCGTCTTTTTACCGATTCCAGTCTCGTCCCATCGAATTTAAGCTGCCGCAATAATTATCCTCTCCATTTCGGGACTCGAGCCTGCACACACACATCGAGAGACAGACGGCTGCAAAGCCGCGAGAAATAGGCATTCATTTTGGCGAACAAAGAGAGAGAGAGAGAGAGAGAGAGAGAGAGAGGGAGAGAGGGATAGTAGAACAGAGTAGCGAGAGCGTGGGATCCGTGATAAAGGTCGTCTTTATCGCTGGGGGATCGCGTGTGTGCGTCCGATCTCATTTCGCTGAAACTTTCAGCAGACGCAGCAGCGGATCCTGGCATCGGCTTACGTATACCGTCGTTAGGCGCCTGCACCTGAATAATGGATGAAACGATCCCTATCGAATTTTCCACGACGTCCCATTACAAATTAAAGCTTTTCGTCCCATAATACACCACACGCGCGCGCGCACATTGAATTATTCCAATTTGACGTCTGCTAATGCCAAGTCCGTGCGGAATTATTCAGTATGACTGGAAGTTCCTTTTGTATTTTTATGTTATATATGCATGGAGGCTTCGCACAGCTTGCGGTGTTTGCATATTGCATTGCTTATATAGGTAAGGAGTTGAATATATGAAAATGCGCTTAGTACAGTCTTAAATCTATATGAGCCGCTATGCATATTTATGGAGTTTCTCGGGGTCTTATCAAGGCCTTTTGCCGTTCATCCCGCGTAACAGCTGATTTTGCATTTTTCAAGCATTTCTTTATATGTCGGGACAAAATTTCACCAACTCCCCGTGAGACTTCCTGCCCTTTTAATAATGAAATTTCGAGCTCTTCACTTTGATTCGATGTTCCGATAATTTGTGTACACAAAATAATAGAAGGATTCGCATCGATCGACCAAATACGCATGGCTACACGCGCGATAGACGACAAATAGCTAGAAATATTTTAAATTATAGCTTACGATTTCTATTTCTTTATTTCGTATTCTAGCCGGTAATTCGTGTTCTTTAGTCTGGCGTCGACTTGAGAGACTGACCTCAAATTTATAAATTAATTTTAAATATTTAAAACAGCGAGAATTCTTTTTTTTTTCTTCACCGAATATATACGTACTTTTTGTGGTAAGCCGACACACTTTATTGTATGAGATATCTTAGCAGTTCTGTAGTTTCTTTCTACTACAAAGCATGGACTACATTTTGAATAATTCAAAATTTATTAATATGAGATTTCTACTATAGAAGTGCTGAAGTGGCTGTAGAAAAACCGAATTAAGGCAATATACGAAAAGCTACATAAAGCTACGAAAGCTCTATATTGAGAGCATTAAAAGTAGCAGCAGCAGCAGCAACGGCGTCAATGCAAATTAACGAGTAGAGCGCTTGCGGCTCATTTCTATAAAATCCAATTACTTTCAATGGCAAACTCGTAAAATTGCTGTTAATCGAGTAATTAATTACTCCGCAACAGAGAAAGGCCTTGATACACAATATACAGCAAAGTCGACTTGGAAAACACGTGAATCGATATAGAATATCCTTCTCCCAAAGGATTACGCGAGCTGCCGCTCACCTTATACCCATTATTGACCTGCTGCGTATATATATATATGTATGTAGACGATGAGGGGGGCAAAGTTTGTCGACAAGCCCCGTTTTCGGTGAGCTCGTCTACATCATTGAAACGCAATACTCTCTATAGGTATACATCGAGACAGGCACGGTATTAGACCGCAGGCGCGTGGAGTTATGTCGCAGGTTGGGATACTTTGCACCTCGACTATACGCTTTACTCGTCGTTGCGCAATCCCTGCCTTTCATCCCGATGGCGTTATTAAACGCCAATTAGGCTTAGCTTGTTTGCCGAGCGAAGAAGAAGAGATTTGCGTAACTCGTGCGGCTTGTATTATTATTTTTTTGTTTCCGACGAATGCCGTCATTATCAGACTCGACGAATCGCCCGCGACTGCAGCCGCGCATTGTCTATAACCGCGCCGTTTCCGATCCACAGGGGAACACTCGTTATTATGGTGGGATTGCCTAACAGCTGGCTGCGCCGGCGCTTCACTCGATGCGCGATCGAGCGTCGATATCGCTTGCGCACGGTAGGCGCGCTTTCGCGTATCTTTGTCTCTTTTGAAAAGTGCATGGCTTAAATATATGCACCCGTCGAGGAGAGATTCAAAGTCCGCGGTGCTCGAGCTGATTTATGCAGATCGGCTTCGAAACGCATTACGCTGTGTAGGAAGTGACGCGAGTCTCGCGGCTAATGAGCGGAGAGCGTATAGCTAGTCCCTTTATCGCAATTTTTTTCCCTTTCCTCGCTTCTGGCAGGAAGACGCGCGCGTATATACCAACTTTACCATCCCCCGCGTCAAAGCGGCCATCACGGGTTAACTCGTTTTGCGCGCAACTTTCCGCTGGCGCCTTGCTCGGGACGAAAGTTTCACGAGCAGCGCGCCGAGAAGGAATAATATATCAACGCGGCGATTCGCAATTAAAAGGACTCGCGGTAATAGCGTATAGCGACGCTCTCGAACTCCATCAAACTCTCAACTCTCTCTCCGCGTCTTTGCCGTGCGCGCAACCAAGTTTCGCTATTTACTCCGCGGAAAAAGTAAAAAAAAAAACTGATTCGCCGCCCAGCGCGAAAAGCGCTACAGTTTCGAGATTAATGACCGACGGCCGGTTGCGCAATTGTATCGCATTGCGATAAACGTCAATGATGGATGTATATACATATACTGTACATATATATGTACATGCGGCAAAGTGCAGGGTCTGTCAAGGTCGCAACGACACGTGAGCACACGAAATCGAGGATTGAAAAAGATGAATTTCTACACAGGAAAGCTTTAACGAGGAAATGCATGCATGCAGAGGAGCGCGCCTAACGAGACGAAAAACAAAAGGGAAACAAGGGGAGGGGCTGTTGGCATTGTTGACTGTTTACACGAGCGTATATAGGACGGCATTAAATTGGAGTAATTTAATTGGACGCTTTGGCCATTCTCGAGGGTTGGAATAAGGGTATTGAAAGGAGGAGCGCAGCGGTTAAGTCCTTTTTAGATTTCAATTGTCACGTGCAGGATCGATGATGAGTGCATGAGCTTTAGCGAAAGGTAAAATGGGTCCGTATTAGTAATAATAGTCACCTGGGTTCTCGAGTCTCGGTGAACGCTGCTGCATGGCAGTGGTACCCTCGTCGATTCTCATGCCTGCGGCGAGACAACCGGTGCGCTTTCTCAGCTTAAAGAGGCTAGCGAGGAAGGCGAGACTCTTGCGCCTCAGGCGCGCGTACTTATTATTGTTGCTCTTATTATTGCAGGCCGGGGCCTCGGCTGCGGTACCCGGCGACGGCACTCGTATCATCATCGTCGCTCGCTCTAAACGTACGCGGCCCTTAAAAGTTTTTTCTTCTCTTTTCGACTATACTCAAATCGCCTTTTTCTCGGGAGCCTTTGGGAGGATTGTTGAATGATTTGTTCGAATGGCCGAAGCGTGGCGTAATTTGTATATAACGAGGCCGAATATTGCGTTTGGCGAAGGATCGCTAGGATAACAGGCGTTTCGGACTCGGCAAACATAGTTATACGACTTTATACTGCCGAGCGAATTAAAGTGCTCGCGTTTGATGATTATTCTTTTGGCATATATCTGCATCATTTTGTTTTTTTTTTAACGTTCCACACGGTTATTGTTTTCTTATTGCGACAGATAATAGGGGGAAACAATCGAATTTGCCGATTAAAGCAAATACGACCTGCATGTAAACGCGAATCGGACGTATTGTAAATCTTTATCTTTTATAAATTTAATTTCCAAATATAATTCTCGCTCGTGAAGCCGGTCGCGAAAAAAGTGCGAAATGTATTTTTTTTTTTAGAATATTGACTGTATTCGAAAGTACGGCTCAAAATGCATTTAGAGCTTTGCACATTACTTTGCCGGGCTATATGTACACTTCATCCTCGTGAAATAACATAACAATGTAAATTAAATTTTGAAAAGTTCTTCTCCACGCTTTACTCGCTTTTAACAACCAACGGTTCACCTTAATGGGCTCGCAATTGTTTTCCAAGAAAACACTTTCTCTATTTGTATTATCTTTTTTATTTTCTATTCTTAAGAGATGAACAACAAGAATTTAGGTATTTACTTCTTAGTAAGGCTATATAAAAGGGATCAATTAGTTTTCGTGATACTATTTTGAAATTTACAGAAAAAACTAATGCGTATTATTTTAATAAAAATTAATCGAATGCACTTGTTAGTTTTTCTGTTTAATCGCAAAGATGGTTTTAAAAATGAAAACAATTGCTAATGAATGTGGGGAAGAATCTTTTAAAAGTGAGGCAAATGGTATTTTCACCTCGATATCGAGCAAAGTTGTGACCGCACCTAATTCTACTTTGACGTCATTATTCATTCATTAAAAACTTCTGCACTGAATATAATATGGAAGGTATACTTGAAATTCTAACACAATAAAAATGAATGAGATAATTTAAAAACTTTTAATTTAAACACTCAATCCAATTTATCCAATTTAAGAAATATATTCTTTATATTATAATCGTTTTCGTAAGGCTAAAAAAGATTAATAAATCTATTTAAATTCGAATTATTAACGTGATTCGTTAATTTAAAATGAAACCAGTTTCCCGTTGACAAACGTGTAATTTAATTATGTGCAACCCGGGATGGTCAATAAATTCTGCTCACACGCAAGAAGCTAACCAACAATCTTTCCCCACGATTTCCCAAACAAACAACAATTCTCCCAGTAAATCGCTCCCTAAGATATCAGCGGGTCAAGCAAGCAAAAAAATCTAGGAAAAGCAGAGAGAGAGAGAGAGAGAGAGAGAGAGAGAGAGAGAGAGAGAGAGAGAAGTCCAACTCACGCTCCATAACCAAGGCATTTCCAAGTGGGTGGACGCAATCTCGCCGCAACGACTACATCCCTCGTGCTCTCCAATCCAACGTCGTCGCGTGTATAAACGAGCAGCAAAGCGCGAAAAAAGGCCGCCTGCACACTACCGCCGTCGCCGCAAAGAACGAGAGTGAAAAGAGAGGCTCGAAGAGAGAGGGAGAGGGAGAGGGAGAGGGAGATGAGCGCCGACAGAGGGCAAAGGTCAAGAGCGGCGCCTCAAAGTTTTTAGGGGCCGAAGGTGATAAAGGCAGTCGCGCGGCTCCTCTGTAATACCGATTGATTCGACGTCTCGGCGCGAGATTACACGCGCTCTCTCTCTCTCCCTACTTGCTCCTACGCTTCCTCCTCGCTGCAACGATCGACAGGAAGATATAAGGAAGTGAATGCAAGTATATAAGACGCTGAACTCGGTCTCGCTCGATATGAAGGCATATAAGGGAGTGGACGAGGGCAAAGGAGAGTATAAAGTAGTGTGTATGTGTACACTATAGAAGGCGGCAAAGGAAGCAGTGTTTGCTATAAGGGAGCGAGCGAAAGAGAGAGAGAGAGAGAGAGAGGGAGGACACCTCGCCGGCGCCGAGGCTCCTACTGCTGCAGGTGTCTCTCGAGCGACCGGGGGTGTAATTTTTTTCCTCTCCCTCTCTCTCTCTCTTTTTCTCCCTCTGTATACGTGCGCGCCGCACACTCGCCCCCTCTCCACCGCCTCGCGATATCCCGCAGCCTTTTCCCACCACAAAATACGACGTCTCGCTCGCTTTTGCGCGTAAGGACGGACGCGCAGGCCTCAAGCTTCGTTCACAATTCTGCGCTAGATGAACTGTCGAATACTTACATATATTTATCAAAACGCGCGGTCCGCGATACAAACGGAATGCTAACTGAGAATTTCTTTTGATATACTGCAGCCTTCTTTCCTTATAAGTAAAATCCAAATTATTTCGCTTATTATTTAAATTAAACTCTTACGTTTAGATTTATATCGATTAAATAATGATAGCTTTTTGACGACTTCGGCAATGACTTTTTTTACAAGTCTTAGCGTGATTACTACGTAGCGTGACTTATCCTCATTCGCACTTGCAGTTGTCAGTTTTGATTCATTTTTGGCAATTAGAGCAAAACCATTACGAAGCCAGCAACATTGTTTTTTAGCCTATATTAAGTACATGAATGTTTATTTTTCTGGGTGAAATGAAATATGTAATGCAACTTCCAATCGTATTCACGAGTTATTAATTTCATTTAAGTTTCAAAGAAGATAGTGCACTCCGGTAATAAAAGTGGGGTATGAGAGATTGGATCGAGCTTCTCGATGATATAATGACTGTCAGCGAAATTCGCGCGAAGCTCAAATGGACTTTTTATTTGATTAATAGGTTTGTCCCAGTTTAGAGGGGACAGAAGTGGCAATGTGTAACCGAGCGAACTTTTATGACACTCATCGAGGTGTTGTCGATTCGTCCCAACCGGACTCCAACTCACTAACCGAAGGTCATTATCGATTCAAACAACTACCAGACTTCCGAAATCATTTGAACTATGAACGGTAACCACCTGATTTACGCGAGACTGTGTCAATCCTTACCGACGATTCGTCAACGGCAGACCCACGATAAAGATAGATCATAATTTCATCAAGCCGATAAAGGTTCGAGAGATCATTCGTGTTAAATGAGGAAGAAAAACGGCGCGGGGTCGAATTTCCCGCATGCTCGTGGCGAAATCTTGGCCTTCTTCATCAATAATCTCTCAAAGTTTCTCGTGCAGACATACCTAATGGAAAAATAACAGGATAGATTCATTGGGGGGCGATTTCTTTTGCTGAGCTTTACAAAAGGACTGACTCATGGGGCATGAAATCGAAGACTGGAGACTCGAGAGACGTGGCAACTTTTCGCGATTATTTACGCTACCGTAGCTGATGTAGTTTAATTACGCAATATATAAAGCGAGAATAATGATGCTTGTTGAAAGTGGAGGTCAAAAATTGGCACTGAAGGGCTGACAGAAATTTGACCGACACCACTTGAAATTCCGTGGCTCGCATTTGATTATTCCGCGAGTTTCGGCAACTATTCGAAATTTATGTGCACCAGTGAAATGGCTCAAAGGCGTACGGGATATTATTTGATAAATGCGCGCATGCGACTGATGGGCCGTAATTGATAAGCGAATGCCGAGTGAGGTATTTGATAAATTAATTAAACTGTGAGGCTGCGAGCTGTCCTGCTGCTATAATCATGAACTTTCTTGAATTAATTCAACCACTATTGTACTATATATATATACCCACGATATTTAATTTAGCTCTGAGTGAAATGAAACTAAATGTTATCAAATTGCTATTAAATGATTTATAAATTAATGAAATATCGTGAGATTGTTAAAATGAGACGCTTTTATATAATTAAAATAGTATCTTCAATTAAGGTTCGGAGACCGCAAATTATTTAACAATGAACAAGCACTGAAGATTCGAATACGCAATAGCCGCGAAAATATTGACATCCGTTTGAGAGTAGCATAATCAAAGCGCACAACGATCGCAATTTCTCTAATATAAGTTTTTACCTTGACTTTAGCGATGGTGATAATATAGCTGCTCGTGAAACCCAATATCGATGATAATTTCATCTCCAAAGTATAATATTGTGATTCCGTTTCGGTGAACTTTGGTTCCCGCGGTGTTCGAAATTCCCTGTTAATCGTTAATTAGAAAACTTTGTAATGCCGTCATGATCAACCTAAGCGTTCTATTAAGCTGTCGGTAAAAGTTATCCCCCAGTACTCAAATTAAAATATAAGTATACTTAAATTGGCTTAATATAATAACATGGTAATTAAAATACAAACAGTAATTAAAACTTATATTCACTTCCTATTATATATATCGTAGTAGCTATTTTAAAATGAAAATATACAATACGCTACATTATCGATTACGTTAATTAATAAATTATATATAAATGTAAATTGCCAAATTTTATTATTGATAAAGTAAATTGCTTTCCTGTTCAAAAATTGATTAAAGCTCGAGCCAGCACCTTCAATCGTAAAGCTATGTTCAATCGTAAAATACACGTTCAATCAAAGCGTGTGCAATAATTTTTTAAATAAATTCCACGTGCTTATTTTAACGCCGATCAATAAAAAAAAGAATCACGATTGATCACTTATAAATACATTTTCCGCTTAAAAATAGCGAGAGAACGACAAGAAAGCACCATTAAATATTTGTATCGACAGTGTGAATCTCCCTTTAACACGTCATCCTCCCACTCTGACTCGTTTGTCCCTCTCTCCTCGCTCTCTCACCCTCTGCCTCTCTTTCATTCACTTCTCGCTCTGCCTCCCTCTCTCTCTCTCTTTCTCTCGCTCTCTCGCTCACCCCCTCTTCGATATCCACGTCTCTTTCTTGCCGCGACGCAGGACTTTGCGCAGTTGCAAGGATCGAAGGCACGCGTTTCTATACACACACACACACACACACACACACACACCGTCACATACATACAAATCTATACCGTAAGCTTCTCGGAACGATTATAAAACAACATCGAAGCGAGGAATTCACACTCCCGAATGGACAATAAAGGATTATTTTCGTGACTCGCCTTTGTAATCGAACTAATAAATTTCTAAGAATAAGTTTACTACAGTGCAATTGCACTTAGATTATAAATAAATCATTTAGTAATAAAAAGAAAATTTTAAATAGGAATTGCTTGAATGATTAAATTTGCGCGAATGTAATTTATTATTTTAAATGTTTAACAATTAATCAATCCTTATATATTTACTTGTTGGTGACCCTTCAACATATTACGAGATATGTGTAAAAGTATTATATTCTCAGAATAATTATTTTATGTTTATTTGCACTTTGTCCGTATGTACATTCAACCATTTTATTTATTTTTTATGCTGCTATGAATTTATATTACTGGCAAAGAGCTACGTATGTAAATAAAATAAAATTATTCGTTGATATTGTTGTACTTTTAAGCAATGAGTGTGTGAAAAGAGTGCTGGAATTTTCGAAAAAAAAACACATTCTCGGAAATTAAAATGTAAACGAAAAACTAGAACCGTGTAAATAAGGGACCTAACGTGAAATTTTAAAATAGAATTTGACAAAAAAAGTGCCATAGAAAGATTTAAGTATAACGGCCAGTATACTTTTAATATTTTCAAAATAAAAAATAAAAGAATTACAATCAAGGATTGAGATACACATGATGTACGCTGTAAAGCGATCTGCATCAGTAGTAAGAGACAATATTATTCAGACGGTACCAATAGACTATCGCTCAAGTTATTATTTATTTCATTATTATTTCATATTCAATACTTCATTATTAACATATTTAGTTTGATGCTGATTCGTAATTAGAACTCTAAAAAATCATTTCTAACGAATTTCAAATAATTTTTCTTAAACTCGTTGAAAAAGAATACCAATATTCAGAAATACTCAAAAAGAAAAAGAATACTTAAGCTTAACCTCTTTTTGTCTATGATTACTCGTCCTTTATTAAAAAGAATAAAAATTCTGTAAAAAAAAGGAAACGAGTGTGAAAATGACAAAAGTGCTCAACAGAGTAAAGCTCACAATAATCGTTACTTCCAAGATGCGAACAATGAGGGGGGAGAAACAAAAAAGTTGAGAGCGCGGACGACTCGCGTCTCATTCAAAACTCCAATCGTTCTCAGACCCTCTCGCTATACTCTGCTTTCTTTGACGACAATCGACGCTTGAAATGCTTCCAATTCCCTCCTTCCCTCTGCAGATGCGCTATACTCTGATTTTTCTCCGCTCGTACACACGAGGGGAACGAGATGCCGAAGAAGAAGAAGAAGAAGAAGAAAAAGAAGCAGCAACAACAGCAGCGGTGAAATGGGAAAGGACAGAAATGGAAAACAACCCTCGTGACCTACATACGTCCACGCACTTCACGTCACTTCCTACATTGTGTATCAGCATGTCAGAGAGAATCGTGCGTATATGGCGGTGAGCTTTACACGTGGAACAAAAAAAATGTTCCCGACGTTTTGAAGGATTCGTACGACGGAGTATACTTGTTTTTTTTTTTATTTTGTGCGGTGGATTTGCGAAAAGTTGATGTATCGCTCTGAGGGTTTTGGGATCGTGAAATTGCATATTGGAATTGTTGATTACTTTGAAGTGAGGTTTGAGTTGGGAGAGTATGCGATAATGAGAAATTGGGGGGCTGGAGGTTTATTGGAGGAAAGTTTTACTGCACAATGGTGAAAAAAGTTAGAGAAACTTTGCGAGAGATTAGCAAAGATGTACGCCGATGAGTGGTAAGGTGTGTAAAATTGGAAATTATAATTGCGTTTGAATAATTTATATACGACTAAAAGTAATATTCTGAGCCGCTATTTTTAAGCTTTACTCTAAATAATTCAGTAACAAAAAATCGATGTAGCTCGTTTCAGAAATTATTTTTTTCACGATCGAGCGAAGAACGTTACGTTAACTAAAATTGAATACTCTTTACTCTTTATAATTAAAGGAAACTTTAATTAAAATATTGTCACCTTTCGTACATAATAACTCTCTTAGCAATAACCGCAAAATTGCCACGAGTCCCCTTAGAAAAGCAATAAAGCGACGCGACGCTTTTAATTTAAAAGAAAAACTTTTTATGGCTTTCAAGCTTTGAAGGATTCATTGAAAATTCCTTACTTTTCTTTACCTATTTTATACATTTTTTATAATTTACCTGCAGCCGTTAACCTTATTTTGCGTATACTATCATTTAGAAAGTTTCTGATTATAATAAGTTATTATTATTTAGGAATTAAATTTGTTGTGGAACCTATTTATCATTAAAATAAATTGTTTCTCAATAAATTAAACTTTTTAAAGCTTGCCAAATGAAATAATTAATGGTACTTTTGTGTAACAATTTTCTCCATTCTCGTATCGACTACAAGTTATTTACTCTGTCAATAAAGATATAACGTTGGTTATGTGCTCTTAATTAAAATTTTTTACGCAAAAAAAATGTCTGATAGCATTAACTTTATTTGCTTTTACGGTATATTAGTCCGAAGCCGCATAAAGAATATTTGAAATGATTTTTCGTCAATAAGTCCGGTTTAATTAACAATCCTCGCTATACCTCGTCCATTATACATAAGGCAGCATCCAAGATAAGCTTAGAAAATCCTTGCCTCAAAATATCGTGTACACTGGGAAAACTTGTCGACGCCAAATGGAATCTGCGGCGGAGTTAGCAAAGAATATTTTTACAATCTTCTGGAAAGATCTTAATGGCTTTACAGTTATGCAGCATTTAAATATAACCAGGGCTGAAAAATTGGAGCGAACCGCGCGCTTTTTCAAGAAATATTAAAACTGATCGAGCATGTTTTGTATAAGCAAACACAAATAACCTTTCAAAGCTGAGGATAAAAAAGTGTATAATGTTCCATTTGGGAAAAAGGTAACGGATGAGAGGTGGCCATAAAGTAACGAAATAATTAATTCCTTAAAAGTTCCTAGGGTCACGCTTAAAAGGGTCAATTCTTGTCCTTGGAGCTAAGGCAGGTCGACTCCTTAATCCCGGGGGGGGGGGGGGGGAAGATACCCCTCGTTCTTTTGTCTTTTGTTCTCTCTCTTTCTCTCTCTCTCTCTTCCTCGAATATACACAATTTTTCATCCGCACGACACTACGGTATTCCACGGCGTCACGCGCTCGCGCCATTCCGCATACACGTATAGTGTGCGTAAAGTTCCACTTTCTTTTCCCTTATCTTTCTTTCTCTACGACGGCGCTGATTTTGCCTTATGGCGCGGAAAATTCGCATTGCGACGACGTCTTGGAGGAGGGGATGCTTAATGTATATCCCTCGCACGCCACGCACACACGCACGAGCGACCTATCCTTTCCTCGCGACTTGTTTCGACAAATATATATATATATATATATATTTGTGTGTGTGTATAAAATATGTAATATGTATCTGTCGTTTATCTCTGTGAATTAGGCTGTGGAATTGAAAAACCTTTCTCCCTCTTGGTGTGGGAATTTATTCTGTCATGAAGATGGTACGATGGTATTTCGAGGCATGTTCGCGTTAGCGGGGAAATTAAGCTCGTCGATCGTGTGCGACTTTTAATATAATACTTACCCTCGTGGTTTTTTTTTATAGCTCGCGGAGATATAAACGTCGATCTATTTTGCGCGATAAAACTTAAAATGGCTTTCATTGTACAGCGAGTGAATTTTGTCTGAAGCTTTTACGAGGTGAGCGTAGTGAATATTTTGTAGTTCATGTATTGGTAATTCTTTATTTCAGCGTAATAAATAATGAAGTTAAACGTAGTGGAAGATGTACGTGAACTCTGTACATATACATTAAAGACACGTGTATATATTATTTTTACTCTTTGTCGCGATTTCACTAAAAGTTAATGTAATAATAAAAAGGAACACTTAAAATAAATATATATATATTGGAACGTTTTATCGCATGATTTACGGCTATTCGAACTCCTTGCAAGTCTCGCTGATCGCCCGCTCCCGCGTGTTTATATGTGCAGGCGTCTAATGTATGTTTGATTTTGTAATGCATTAAGAACGATATTTTACATTCGCTATCAACCTACGTGGTATACATTAAAGCTTCAAAATCATTGGGGCGTGGTATTGATTTTAAAACTTTGTGTAACAGTAAAAAAAAAGTTAGATGAGCCTTGCATGCCTACATTATCTGATATTACTCGGTAGCCTATTATTTCTGTCGTAAATTCCGCGAAGAATTGAAAGTATGGATCGAAGGAAATTTAAAACTCGATAGAAACGAAGTTTTGTTAACGATGCATTTTCCAATATCATATTTTACCGTATTTAGCGAATCGTACCGTATGTAAAGCCATTAAAAATGAAAAGCCCTATTCTCAACGTTTGTCTTATAATCAAAAAAGAGAAGACAGCGAGCAAGAAACAATTGTCTTGCAATCTCAGAAATGTAAGAGAGAGAGAGAGAGAGAGAGGACTGTAGGCACGAACGTCGAGGATCGTCAGGCTTGGCTAAAGCGGCTCTTGATTAGTCCTCCTCTCCCCACCCCCTTCTCCATCAAGGGAGTCCAATCAGCCCCGGAAGTAACTAAATTTCCGGCCGTCCTCGATTTCTACCCCCGCGTGCCTTCGACATAAGCACTGAAATTCGCGAGCGTATGTTTCATGTGTGTGAGTGTCGCGCGCGGGCAGCTTAGAACTCGAAAATATGGGAGCTTGTAACGGGAAAAATCCATTAGCCTGGCCGGAGTGAAGGAGTAGACTTTTTGCGCTACAGTGTCGTTCGATTACGCGGGTTGCCGCGAGGGACTGCGAACGCTGAGATATTTCATTAGCTGCGCGAGTGTATCTTTTCCCCTCTATATCTCGCGAATGTACCTACACCATATAGGCGTCCATCAAGGTTTTTCTTCCCTCGTTTTTTATAAAGGATTACGAAACTGTTTGTCAACAGATTACGTGACCGCTGAATTACGAGAATATATATATATATCCCTTTTTAACGAGGATTGAAAGCCTCACAGTGTACGAAAATAATTTTTTAATTAAATTATCAATTATTCACCTCGGTATTCCACGATAAAAGTTGGAATACATGGTTCATTTATAGCTCGCAAATATTAATTTTGACGCACACCTTACTTTTTCAGCGGAATCACCTCTGGCGCATAATGAAAAATGTACCGCTTCGCTCTCTCTCTCTCTCTCTCTCTCTCTCTCTCTCTCTCTCTCGCTCTCCTATATCTAGAAATATAAATTGCACTCGCTCGCTTGCCAGACGCTGGGAAATATAAATTTTCCGACCACTCTGAAAATATTAGGCTCTCAATAAAATGCTTTTGCCAACATGTGCCTCTGTCCCTCTCTCTCTCTCTCTCTCTCTGCTCCATAACTGTAACTCCGCCGTTTTTGTTCAAATATTATAATAATGAAAAAACAAACGAATAGAGTGAAATACCAGCAATATAAATTTTATGTATAATAACATTGCGGCGAAATGAGAAAGAGTGAAACCGCGCATTCGGTCTGTGTACGCTATCCATTCCCGAGTCCAAATGAGTTTTAGCGCGGACGAACCGGTGGAAAATTTTTTAATGTGGTTCATATCTCGTAAGCTTCGGGGAGTTACATGTCCTTTTATCGGCTGAGATGTCGTGTCGAACTCGCTCGTAAAAACTAATGAATTCCACAAGATTGTTGAGCCTCCTTTGTAGCAACTTGGAAAAGTTTAGCCAAAGTTGAGTGTTCGCCAGGCAGAGATGATTTTCTAAGCTTATGAATGAGATGTCAATGACATATCATGATATCGCTAATTTTTTCTTCTTTCGTTACACTGGAAGTATGTGCAGAAATGCCAGAAGTTGGATTCATACGAAAGATTGGCTCGTAAAAGTAAGGGACGTAAAGAGTGCGTTTTGCGCTCGAGTTGAGCTGAAGAATCGAGCAAAATAAAAGCTGACCTCTTTAGCGGGCAGCCAAGAGCTGAAAAGAAAAATAATGCGCGGTTGAGCATTGATTAGATAAGGAGAAAAGTGCATTCGCCGTCTGCGAAGTGCAGCGAACCATTCTACTCGATAGTTATTGACATATACCTATATGTATACAGGTATAGGGGGCTACGCTGCTGCTCGCGTATTAAATGTACCTCTGTACACACGCTATTTAATGAATTTTCAATTCGCTTTTATCGAAGTTTGCTCGATAAAATATCACTACTCTTATTTTCGTTTTGCGAATTAATGCGAATCAGATTCTCAGTATGTTTAATGTTTTTTTCTTTTTTAAATTTCTTTCCATATTTTCATTTTATACGTTGTTTTCCTTTTGTTTAATCTCTCATATAAAAGTCGTGTTTTGTAACAAAAGAAAAAAGTTGGCAGGTACTATATCGAATACTCTTACAGCAGCAGCGATTACAGTCAAGTATGTACTCTGTAAACAAGCTCTATCAGCATTTCCCACAAATCTCGTGTAAATATCAGACTTCGCACACGCGTTTCCTTTGCAACAAGCTATATAGGGTAAAAACAAAAGGTATTAAGTATAGTTTTTAAATAAAAATATACAGCATCAGCATCAGCATTGAAAATCTATATAAAACGAATCTTGCAATATGTTATTTGAATCTCGAAGAGCAGCAGCAGCAGTCGCACTCGAGAGAACCCCAGCTCTCAAAACAAACACAAAAGAGATCAGCCCCGAGCGACAAAATCCCCATATACGCGGTCAACACACATTCCAGCGCGACCCTATACACTAC
>UELV01179759.1:39227-76231 GCA_900490015.1 Megastigmus stigmatizans
CCCCCCTCCCTCATACACACACACACAGGGATTCCAATCCCCCGAAGCATTAAAAACTGGCAGCCTCCGAAAAAGCGAAAGAAAACAAAGCCACAAGCGCCTATACACACGGACATGGACAGTGAGAAAGAGAGGAGAGAGAGAGGGAGAGAACCGGAGAGAACCGGAGAGAACCGGTCTGTCCGACAGGGACTGGGGGAGTCGTTGCAAGGATCGATCGTCGCGAGCCGTCGCCGGGTACAACCTCGCCGCCGCCGCCGCCGCCGACGCTGCCACAAAAGGAGTAACAAGATCAGAGGGTGCAGACTTACTTCAAGGGTGGCTCATCGCGGCCGGAGCTGCTGCTAGTGCATCATCCTCTCGGTAGGCAGCTCGATCAACGGAGGGCTGCTCACTCGGACGGGGGTCGCCTCCGCCGCCGCCGCCGCCGCCGCTGCTGCTACCTGTACACGCGCGCACACTCGTTGTGACGTAGAGTTTGCCAGTCGTAGCCGTCGCCGCCGTCGCCGCCACCGCCACCACCGCCGACACCGCCGCCACCGCGGCTAGAGGTTATGGGCGAGCGATAACTTTGGCCGCGAGATAGCTCGCGAGAGCAGCCGCCGGAGGTTAAGGGAAGAGGAGGTGGAGAAGGGGCTGCTGCTTGGCTGGTGCAGCTCTAGCGGCTGCGGGCGCATCATTCGCCGACGAGCCGAGGACGGAGAGTGCGCTCTTGTCTCGCCCTCACCCTACTTGCTACCCACTCTCTCTCTCGTTCTGGAGCTTGCAGAGGCGTGGCGGCAGTGCCGTTGGCGATGTGCGCGGGCTCGAGTTCACGGGCTGCGCGCGATCGCACTGTCTCTCCCTCTCTCTCTCTCTCTCTCTCTCTACGCGCAGTGTGTGTACCGACGGATTTTCCCTTTTTAAATCCAGGGAGCCTTTCGATTGCGTTCGATCGCTCGCACCCCCTTGTCCTTTCCGTTTTTGTTGGTGGCCGGTGAATGCGGAGACGGGCTGGTAAAGAGATTCGCTGCAGCCATGACTTTTCTCTCTGCGTGTGCAGTCAGCTGAGATTAGTCGCGGTTGGAGGCCGGGATGCAGGGAGTTGATGAGTTTTTACGTATAGTCAAAGGTTTGCGCGCGACTTTTTTCTATAAAGGGAATGTAGTTATTCCCGTCGTTTCTCAGTCGGGAAGCTACTGTTTGCTCAAAGAATAAAATAAAATATTTAAAATCTTTAACCGGGCGTCTTACCCGGCACGTATACATCTACTTAGATTTACTTCGTATAAGTTTTTCCATATAAAAAGATTTCAAATTTAGGAATAATTAACAATTGTTCAATCTTATCCTGCCGAATTCCGTTTTATATGTATAATCCTCTTTGTGAAAATAAAATAAGACTTGGAGATGTGTAGAGTAATAGTTACACAACTTCTGCACGTGTATATGTAGAGGAAGTTAGCCAGCTCAAGTATTCGACAAATGCTTTTGGCGATTGTTGCGCAAGAGCTTAGAGGCTCCCCCTTTTTGGATTACCTCGCGAAGCATTTCGGGCGAAAGGATACGCGGATTTGAATCATTTCAAGTATACTCGTGTGTATACGGGATTCGCATAAAGGAACCGTCGGCGCTGGGAATGAAAAACATGCAAATTGAAGCGCGTGGGAATTAACATATTCATGCGAAAGGAAATTGAAGTTCTGAATTTCAAATATATATTAGACCAAGTTCTACAATGATACGCTTTTATGTTGCTTTATAATTATAAATATTTGCAGTTTCAACGTTGTGCAAACATCTTTCGCGGGATCGCGCAGGCGAAGAAATGAGATAAGTCGGTATATGATTGTTTTTCTTCGTACGCAGTTTGGGAAAATTTTTCACATTAATTAGGTATTCATTGAACGCGCGGGAAAAAAGTCGTATTAAGCTGGACTTATTTCAAAAGATATACCGTACACTGGTACGTAAATTATTCCGGAAGATGCTTACGGACTTAAATGATCTTTGCTCGGAAAGTAAAACTCGAGAAACTGGCACACTCGTTAAAAGCATACAAACTTCTTTCAAAAAAGAGAGAGAGAAAGAGAGAGAAGGAAAATCATTCGACCTCTTAACCCCTTTAGATGGTTGAAAAAAATGCATGTCGAATTATGTTTCGAATCTCGTACCAGCGTGCGAGCGGTTAGATACTTGAAACACGTACGTTGCTCGAAAGATATAAAAGTCTCGAGATTGTTTACCGAAACGAAGTGTAACAGAATACTATAGAATTAAGACTTTTAAACAGTCTGCCAATTTAGTTTACAAATGGCTTCTATTTGACTTTAGAGCATCGCGAAGTGATGAGGGCGATAAAAAGCTATACTTTATTCTGTATATAAAGTGCTTTCTTCATAATCTTAATGCAAAGAATTTAAATATATTCACATTAATAAGAATTTACTCAAAACACTTTTTAGCTCATCATTGTTTCATTTTTTTTTTATATACGCATTATGTTTATTTTCTATTCCGATACATCCCGATATAAGTATACTTTATGAATGAATACGATGAAAAGTAGATTTAGTAGGCAAACGTCACCCAGTATCGTAGCAGTAAATTTATGTGCGTATTAGAGTACATCCGATCTAATCTTTTAAGAGGAGCGCATATCGATTTATTTAGCGTAGGTTGTCGAAAATAACTTGTCTTATTATTTCAGACGCATTTACTTCTCTCCGAATTACTATTTAAATTCTTTTCCTGCTGGAAGATTAACTGCAGAAATATTAGCGCCAAATAATATCGAGTGTAGTTGGAAATGTACCAAAGAAATTGTTCATAAACTTATTGGATTTATACATCTGCATATGTAATGTATTGCTACACATTTAAATAACAATCAATATTCAAATATGCCGTATTCGTTTATAGGCATGTTCAAAGACCTTAAGTAAAAAATGTATGTCATGTTAAGTAAACGTTTTATTTATTAAAAATTCATTATTTATGCAAATACGTATAAGTATAACCTATACTGGGAAAAAATCGACGTAAAATAGACGAGGGTAAAATAGCCGTATATTCTATAGAGGTGTTCTCAATATACATGTAAAATAGCAATACTTTAACATTCGAATTTACAGACTTTCTAATTTTTCTATTTTCTCTATTCGTTTATCTCACTAAAATTAACAATACACCTATTCTACAGCCCGAAATTCAAATTTTATTTGTCCATTTACAAAAGACTAATCATCTGTTACGTTTAGTTTCGAAGGCACGAAAATAATGGTAAAGAAAGTTTTTAAACCGACCCAAAACGTTGTGCAAAAAAACAAAAACAAAAAGATACAACACGAATCAGAATCCGCGCGTGAAGTAACGACCGCATCTCTGCGCACAAAGAAAAATAAAGCAGCAGCGAAGAAAAATAGAGTAGCAGAAGTGACCGCGTCGTCAGCAGCGCATCATCGATCGTCCGTTTTTAGTGAATGGAAGGTAAGAGGGGAAAAGGAAAATAGAAGAGCTGCGGCGAGAAGGCGGCATACTTATTAGCTCGTAAGCCCGAGGTCGCGGCATCGGCATACGATCGATTCTAACCTTCGCCGCTTGGACATTAGGGACATTGCACTTGTTGATTGCTATATAGGTACGCGCGGCTTAGCTAAGAACTTGTTTCCTTCCCGCCAGTTGCGAAACCGAGACAAAAGCGCATGTGACGAACACACGCGTAGGTATATGCTTACCGGCTTTTACCTAATCGTACACGAGGCACTCGAGAAATGGATTTGTACATACTTAGCTAATTTTTTAGATTTCGCGGTTGGCCCTGGACGATTGCACCTGTGATTGATTATTTTTTATACGTGCGTGTGTTCCAAGTCGAGCTCTGCGGAATTTTTGTTGCGCTACAACTTGAAATGCGTTGGTATCGCGATGGCTATATCTGATACGAGAAATGTATTTTTAGATCGATTGAAATAACTGTGTGACGTTGGATTTGCGACATATGTATTTATTGAACCGCATTTGTAATTCTCATTAATAAATGTCATAAAAGTTACTGATTGTTTCCATAAGGATAATAAACTATATTTAGAAAAGAATCGGTTTAGTTGTGTCGTATTTTCATTGCGTAACTTATACTATCGATCGAAAAGTTATTTTAATATACTGCATTTATTTTTATATATTGTACAGCAAAAAAGGTGCAGGTCTTATCGGTTGTGATTCTAGTATTTACATCATTTTTTCCCTTTAATCAGCAATATATACTAGAATTATTTTTTAAGTGTCTGCTAGTTCAACTACAATTTCTGCTGTACAATTTGCATTGTACATTTGTTTGTCTATTACAACTGCAGTTTTAATCCAGCCGAAAGCATAAGTATCTAGAATTCACAAAAGTCTGCATGTTATACTTGTACATGTATAGTGACCAACACTTTACGAAGAAGCGATTCATTTTTACCGCGGCCCAAATGAAAAAGCGTTCGATCCAAAAGTTTCCGAGTCAGGAAAGCTCGAAAAAGGCTAGGATACAGTTTTTTCCCTTCCCCTTTCATTACCGTCGACTCGTTTTCGCGCGTCTAATGCGGTCCTCCTCGGTTATACGACATCACGACTCAGGGGAGAGGCCAGACGACGACGTGCAATTCCGATGGAGCCTGTGCAGTCGCAATTTCTCGCGATATTTACACATGTATATATTTACGTGCAGTGCGCATTTCAAGAGCGCAATGGAAAAAAATCGCGTTTTTTTTACGGTTGGTTGCAAAGCTATTTTACGTAAAAACCGGATATTTTCAGTGAGATGGTACATTTGTTGGCATGGTACTTAATTTCACCCATGCCGCTCAAAGCACATTAAGAAAAGATTTTTTACTTTGAAAAATCCCAATGTCATCACTTTCTTTGTTTTTATGGGATACATGAAATTGCTGAAACGATCTATTTTACGCTAAAAGCAGACAATCAGCGTATTTAAAACTTTTTTAATAAAAAAAAATCAATTTATCCATTTAGTATTATTTTTATCATTTTAAATTATTTCCAATATTATCAGAATAATAATATAACTCCAATTTTGAATTTACATGATTACAAATTCCATTAAGCGCATGTAATAACAATAATGCCGCTGCTCGGATTATTGCTGATTAATGAATTTCACGTAACAATTTGAAAATTATAATACAATACATTGTATTATATAAGTATCTTTTGTACTTAATAAATAAAATATTATTTAATCCTTTAAAATATAACAGAATAAATGCATTTGTGAACATTTAGTGTCGAATTATTAAATTACACAAAACCGTGTTAAAAATGTTCTTTTATCTCGTTTAATTTTAATATAATGATCCCGAATTTTTAATATTTTTGTTTAATTTATTTTTTAAGTTAATTATAAGCCTTTTCTCTATGTCAATAAAAAAATCGCATCCTTAGAGCTTCCAATTCGTAAAGGATTATGAATCAAACATTTGAATTTCAGAATTTATAATTTTAGATTTTCAAATAAGACAATCCAATGGGATAGTGCAATTTTTAGTCTATTTCTACGTAATTACTAGTAAAAATATTCAGAGTATTAATATTTAGGCCAGAAATATCCATATCAGCATTTCTCGAAAGTTAGAAAGCCAATATTACATTTTGAATGGTTTTCAAATTGCTGGGTTTCTCTTTGAGGTCCAGAAAATCAGTATGTAACAAGGACAATGTAACATTTTGATGAAAAAAGTTTTCTACTCATATCTCAATTGGATTCGTACATCGTATATCTCAATTGGATTGTATAGCAAATGTTCATTCGTATATCTCATCGGCCAGAGGTGGAAAAGAAAATGACAAAATAAGTTTTGTTTTTAGAAAGATTTATAATATATATGCATAATGCATCTTGTTTCGTACATTTTTTTGCAACTGCTTATATCTCGATTGGTCGCAGTAATCAACCTTTTTAAACGAAAAAAATGTGATGAACACTTGTCTCTTGAGCATCGCAGCTGATGAAAAGAAAAATGACAACTAAAATAACATCCGGTTTTCGCATAAGATTGAACAGTGAGAAACTTTTTAGACACTCATTCGTATACGTACTTTTCTTTTCTAACTTCTTCTTTTTCCAACTTATTTCCGTTCGAGCTCGTAGAATAAAAGCGACACTAATGGCTAGTTTAGTTTTTTTTCTTTTTTTTTTCTCATCGATTGCCCTAATGGAAATCCATGAGAGCCAAAAAACAACCATCAAACGCTATCGTTTTGTTCTTTACTTTATACCCTTTCGTTTTACGTAAAAACGAATACCTACACAGCTATGGCTACCGATATGTTAGTCTAGAAAAGCTACTTTTCTCGTTTCTCTCGCATTCTCTCTCTCTCTCTCTCTCTCTCTCTCTTTCTCTCTCTCTCTCTCTCTCTCTCACTCTCTTTCGTATAAACAGAGCGCGAACATCAAAACATTCTCCTTTAATTATGCATACAAATTCGTAATTAATATACATATAATATATATTTATATTCAATATAAAACATTTGAAAAATCACAGTTACTTAAAAACACTATTCCTTCGTCGTCGGCGCAGCGTCGTTTATTCTACACGCGACTTTTCTCTTGGTTTTCTTTTCTGTATCTTTTGTTCTATTATTTTATTTAAACTTTATCTTTTGCGAGTTCCTAGTATCGTTTCTCTTTGAGAAACTTTCTTTATCCAATCAATGAAATATTTTGTTCAATCGTTTCAAGCGTATTACGTTTTTTTAGATAATTAAAAACGAGAAGCCTCGTTTCCAAGTTATTACTCAAAATCGCGCATTTCACGTGGAAAGTGCTGATTTCTTTACGTGCTATTAAAATCCACGTAAAAAGTAATCGTGACTGTGGAAATGAACAATTTGAAAGGCAGAGTATCGACTGTACAAAATAATATCGGTATTACGATTAATATTGAATAGAAAATACGCATAATTTTCACGAAATTAAAGTTCTAAATACATTTATATATTTTTTTCTTATTTTTTACTGAGCGTTTCTATTTTCTTTTCTTAAGCTTTAGTATATGCTTTTGAATTTCTAAAAGTAAGCCTTAGTATTTTTTTGAAAAATATTATCTTGACTACCTTAAAAAAAGTTCGAGTCCACAGTTTGTCTTTTGCCCTTCCAAAGTAAACACAAGCATTTTTAAAATGAAACAGGAAGTCAAATATTGACATTCCTAAGCGAAAATTTAAATCAGATACGTTTTTTACTTTACGAAGACAGATTTTTAGTTATATAGCAGTATCTATCGTATGATGCATTTAAAGATACAAATAATGTATTTTTTTTAACTCTAGGCGACAAACGAACTTTCGAATATAGAAAGACTAATTTTCGCTAAGTTTCCTCTACATGTGTAATAAATTGCAAATTGGCAGTGTCTTAATTCATTCGAGAAGTGGAAAGTAAGACATACTTTTCTCTCTTCGTTATTTTTCCGCCTGTGAAGATGCTGTCCAGTGAAACATTACTCGAACAGTGTTAGGTTGTTATTTTAAATAAATAAAGGATTTGATCAAGCATTTCTCACCTAACAGCATCTAAAAGAGTATATCTATCGACATAGCTTTCGACTTGGCTTTTTTTTTCTTTTTTTCTTATTATTATTTCTTCTCATTTTTTGTTGACGATTATTGACTTTTCTTTACTAAGCATTTTCTCCTTGCTCACAGCATCGCGTACGTAAAAATCATTTCACACGGTATGCACCATCTTTTCTTACTTGAAAATCGTATGTGATCGGAAAAATATACGGAAAAACATATAACGCTCGTACAGCTTTTTCTCTCGCTCTCCTTTTTGTCGAAACGAAACCATGTAATGGTAGAAAAATAATAATAACAAGAACAGTGGAGGGCACGGAAAAAAATTTCGTCACTTCGGCGGAAAAGCGTACTCTCTACGTGTCTACCTACTTATTTCCATACATTAGATGATAGCTTTATAGATAACAACTAACATTATATTTAATGAAATAACTAAACGCTTTTAAATTAAATTTCTTTCTGTACTTTTCAACTGCAATAAAAATTTAATAAATAAAAGTATATAATGAGTCATTTTGTTTGCTGTTGCAGATTATTATAGATAAGTTGCTGGCAGTTTTGTAATCGTTCGTTACGAACTGTCTACTGGCATTCGTATTAAATCACATCAATGCCTGCAGCAACGTATACAAAGTCTTTATGGGCAGTAGCACACATGTAGTTCGTTGAAATAATTGTTTCTCGAGTACATTTCACTAATATACTTTGAATTATTATTCTTGTGCTTATGTCATTTATCACGATTATTTATATTAGAGCTAAAGAAACTCACTATATATCGACTATTTACTTTTATCAGCTTCCATCGGACTCGCTTAATCGGAAAAAACAAATTGTCATCAATTCCTAGGCATCCGCGCTCAATCTTATAATTGTCCTAGATTATGCGTGACTTACATAGCAGTATCGAAGAAACAAACGAAATTTTTCTCCGCGCTCAGTGTCAATGTGAGGACGCATCATCCGAAGGCCGAAATAGTACGCTACCTTGAACATGGCTATAGGTGCTTGTGCTTGCGGGCGCGCGCACGCAAACTTCGCTCGTTCGTCTCGTCGATCATCGGAATTCCACCCGAGCCAAAAGTATACACGTCAAAGCGATAAAATGCGCGATTAGACGATGTACGATAAAACACGCCAATTGTGTCTACGTGACACGCCAATGCGCCATTATTATGATGATTATTATTATTATTGTTATTATTGTTATTATTATTATTCGTTTTTGTACTCGATGCGCATTTCAAATGCTGATGCAGTGCAAGCAGAAGGAGTACGGAACTGTTCTTCATACTTAAATTAATTACGTATTTTCGTCTTATAGAAGTAACAGTATATTTTGTAAATTTGCATTACATTATTCTGAACAGTTCTAGAGTACTTATATATGAAGGAAACAACTCACTTTTTTGTAAATTATGAATTTTCATTTCTGAAAGACATTGCGTTGCCCGAATATTTCATTCTGTAAATTGAAATTGATTCACGGAAACAAGAATATTTATTCAAAGTATTATTTTACTCTATAGCGTTGCAATTGTCACTTATAATTTTAAATTTTTTGATAAAATAATGACATCTATCGTGTATTAAATAAATCTCTATTGCTTTTGAGCAATTTTTTTGTGTTTGAACGAGCGAATTGTTGTTCACCTTTGGGATCATAACATTGAAGCTCTTTATGAAACGTTAGACGATTAAAAATGAAATAAAAAGGTACGTTCGTCGGCTTCTCGTTGACAGTCTTACAGACCTTTCTTATTAAATATATAGAATACATATCACAGGATTTCTGCGTATCGTTTTCCGCGCAAATCATCAAAGGCTTTGAAAAGAAATGGACTTGGGGGGACCGGACATTTCGGCCACGGATGTTTCACATTCCTCCACTGTTTCACTTTTTGCTTTTTAATCGCGAAAATCGATGCAAGACTTTGCCACAAATACGAGCAGGTTTCATTACTTTGGATACACAGGATTGACTTTAATTCGTACACTCGTGTATCTACACCAAAAGAAATTATCAAAATTTGAACATTATTACTTAGTTTTTAAAGCGTCAAAAAGTCACAAATGCTTTGAGTAAATAGAGAAGTTACAGAATTTTTTTTATCTTATATTTTGGCGATTTCATTCAAACCAAAATTCAAATAGATACAGCAGATAAAAAAGAAGGCAGACGAAGATATATTGCGACGTCATCCATGTTAAAGTATACACTTTTAAGAAAAATAAAAAACTTCCCTAATAAATAGTAAAAATGCTAAAAATAATATTAGCTTGACCAAATTAATTTATCTTGCTAAGTAAAATGTTCTCAAAATTATAAAATTTCTTGTTCTGTGCATCGTAAGAGTAACTTGATAATATAGCAAATATCCTTCTAGGATTCTTGCATAAAAGCAGTTAACGCAATTTAATAACAAATTTAAAAAAAAATATATCAGTAACATGTCAACGCAGAACCTACACTTATGAAACAATTAAAAGAAAGTACGTCCAAATCAAAGTAATCGATAACGCTCACATATATACCTATTTCAACACTGTAAAAAAGAAAACGTATCATGAAAGTCACATATTTTACAATATAATATATTATATATTTTTATAAGAAGTTCGACTGCATAAAGCGCTTAATATTGTCTATAATAACGTCACGGCCAAAGTACTGTAAGAGTTATGAAAAAATGCAGCATTCTACGAATCAAACGACCGGATGCCTCGAAACCAGCAAACTTTCCACTAGTAGTAAAGCGGAAAGAATTTTAGAGAAAAAATGGTCAGCTGGAAGCTTTTTTAACATATTCTAGCTTCCTGTCCGTGGACCGATTGGTCCGTAATGAAAATTGAAAACGCGATCGAAGTCGCGTTCGTATCTAAGCTCTCTGTGTCGAATACACCTCGTCCCTATCCTCTGCACTCATAGCGCTACCAATTTACCGATTCCTTTTTACAGTGTCGATCGCTTCTGCGCACAGCAATCAGCCTTGCACACGCCGCAAACAGTCGTAACGCCGTATGTACAGAAGAAAATACGCGTCTACCCGTATTTTAAACATTTTTTGCGCAATATTCTCAAAAAGTGTCTGTCTTAGGAAAGAACGTTGACTTCGCGGGGTGAGCCGCAGACGCTTAGGACACCGCCACCGCCGCCGCTGCCGCCGCCGCTGCCGCCGCCACTGGCACCGTTGCCACTCGTGGAATTCGGGGCGTTTTGGCTGCGCGCCTCGCTTTGAGCTTGTCGGATCGCCTCCTTGTACGGGCCCTTCTTCTTTTTGTTGTAGCGCGTCTGAAAGGCAGAGAATAGAAAATAAAAACAACGTGAATTTAGTTTCTTTTGGTGAGCTTTGGGAATGGCATTGGCCGTTCCAACCGAGGTTTTAACGACTGGTTGGCATGCAGAATTTCACGTTTGTCTTTCGGAGGAGAATGTTATAAGTTTGGTGTAAGACTGTGAAATCCGGGGAGAAGGTGGTTTTAGTTTCCATTTCTTTTGTAATACTTAGTATGTTTTTAAATACACGTGTCAAAGTTAATAATGAAAGCGAGTACGTTTTGTAAGTCTGGGTCGGCAGTTGGTTTGGAATGTGGAGAATGTCGACAATCACCTTAAACGTTTCGAGGAATGGACTGAGTTGATCGCAGGACATGAGGGAGCTCGTCGAGGAACCGTACCAGGCGACGTGTGCTTGAGGTCCCGATGCTGTTCCATCATCCTTGCACGAATCCGTTATACTCAATACCTGAAAAATTTAACGCGATGATTATAACGGATCCTTGGTTGGTTGAACTGATTTTTGTTCTAATCGCAACCAAGATTGCTTTCCAGGCTTGAACGAGATAAAAAAAAAGAAATTAGCGTATCGTAACTGAAGAAGATGCAAATTCTAAAAGTAGTCTAAAGCTATTATTCTCGCCCCGATATCGTATAGGATAGAGTAGCGACAGCTATCCCTCTGAGGCGGTCCGTAATCCGTTTACCTTGCCGGGCCACCAGGGAAAGCCGTGGACCTTTCCCCAGACCACGTCGCCAACGTCCATCCTCCTGCCGGCGGTAGTGAGGCAGTGCTCGACGGGCCTCGCAGCCGCGGCCAGTCTCACAACGAGCGGGTGCTCGGGCGGTGGGAAATCCGGCGCCGTCTCGGCCGCGACCTCCGTCAAGGTGCCGCTCGCGTCGTGGCCGCACTCCTCGTCCTCCTCGTCGCTGCTCGCCCCGGGACTCTTGCACCCCGAGGAGGCGTTGCTCACCGGGTAGCTGATGTGGTGGTGGTCGCATCTTGCCGTGTACGCGTTGGTGTTGAGTCTCTTGAGGGATATCGAGAGCTTCTGCTTGAGGCACTGCTCCTTTATGGCGGTGTATGCCGCCGCGCTCTCCAGTCGCTCCAGTCGCTCCAGCCGCTCCAGTCGCTCCTGTTGCTGCTGCTGGAGCTGGAGCTTGATGGGATCGGGAGCGCGTGCGTGCGCGGGCTGTTCGGGATGCGTCTGGGATTCAACGGCGGCGGCGGCGGCGGCGGCGGCGGCGACGTCGACGACGACGACATCCAGGCAATCGGGCTGCTCGGGCTGGCTGCTGCTCAACCCTTGGGGATGGTTCTGACTCTTGTGCTTGCGCTCCTCCTTGTGCTTCTTCTTGTGCTTGACTTTGTGCTTGCGACGGTGGTAGAGCATCTTGTCGAAGTTCGAGCCGTACCTGTGCATGGACGATAATTCCTCGTTAGCTCGTGAAACGATAAAGGCTTATAGGCTACATAGGTATAGGCGGAGAGGGTAAGGATTATTAAGGTTGACCCTGACCTCGGAGAACCGTTGCAGGGTGACCTCGCCGGCGAGGCCGCCCCGTACATCTTCCTCAGCGCCTTCTTCTTGGCCTTCTTCAGCGCCTTCTTGGCCGCCTTGGCGCTCGCCGTCTCGCAGTCCTTGACGAGGAGCGCCTGCCTCTGTGGGTCCACCTGTTCCTGGCCGTCGTCCTCGTTGCTCTCGGCGCGCCGACGCCGATGGTAGACCTCGAGATCGCTGCCCTCGCAGCTCATCGGCACCTCCAGGGGATCCTTGTCGAGATCCGCCTGCGCCTCCTCCGTGTCCGTGTCCACGTCCCTGCCTGGGCCGCGCGCGAGTGCAGTTTATGTCGGTTAGTATATCGATATACGAGTATATAGGAATACTCGGGGCAAAGAAAAAACCGCGTGTACTTACCGAGGTATGGATGCTGTATCTTGGAGGGTATCTTGAGGACTGTGCCCTCGCCCTGGGCCCCGAAGGATATCTTGATGACTGGCGTCGCCCTCGTAGCGGTGGTCCTCGCCGGATCCTCGAACACGGACTCGTCCCAGAGATCCTCCATCAGACCTATCGAGCGCTTTTTGCGCGGAACGCGTGCCGATCTGCCGCCGCCGCTGGTGCCGGTTTTGACCGTCGAGTCCGCGGCAGCCAGTGTCTTCTTGTCCTCCTCGTCGGGTGGTATTTTCGCGCTCTCGACCGAGGAACTACTGAGTCGCCTCGGCGTGGCGCAATAAGCTTGGCTCGGATTGCTGTCGAGTTCCATCGGTTCGGCGCGCGACAGATTGTTCATGGGCCTGTTCTCGACCTCGGCTTCCGCCTCCTCCTCCTCGAGATCCTCCTTGTCCCGGCCGTTCCAGTAGATGCACGATTTCGTCACCGGACCTAAGCGATCAACCACAATTTCAACTCACAGGTATCACCACAGACATCGTAAGATAGATTTATATGGAGATTTATATGGAAGGCAGCTACTTTGCCGACCGAGCCAGTAGAAATATTCATCGTTATCAATCATTTCTCGAATTTGTACAACTTTTTGTATATATATATACAAGGAAAAGGTGAACTGACCCGCAGTCTGAATGGCACTGCCGATCTCCGTGGGCCTGAGCCTCGAGAGCTTGGGTACGAGGGTGGGGCTGAACTTGGCGCCGGCGCTGGCGCTGCTCGGCTGGTCGGACTGGTTCGAGGACGTAGTCTTCGAAGAAGAACTCTCGTCCGACTGGTCGCCGATCGTCGGCAGCCTCGTCTGACTCCTCGTGTTCTGCTGGTGCTGGTGTTGTTGGTGCTGTTGGTGCTGTTGGTGTTGGTGCTGCTGCTGCTGCTGTTGGGTACTGCAGCGCCGGTCGCTGCGCCTCGTCGGCTGCTCGCTGTAGCTCGGCTCCTCCGGCTTACGCTTACGGCCCACGTTCTCGCTGTTCTCGTTGCAGATCGAACGGCATTTGCTGCACAGGACCTGGACAGTCGAGATTTTTCCTCACTTTTATCATTTGCAAACGCGAGCTATTTCTTAATACATATATATGTATAAATTAGACTTTAGGTTTAGATGGTTTGGTTGAACTGACCTGTCGAGGCCTCAATCGAACTGTGGGTCTAGAGTTTTTGCTCCTAGGCGGCGGATTGACGTTGCGCTTGAGATCGGTTTTGGTGAGTGCCATGTGCCTCTTCTCCTGGAAGTAGCTGAAGCGCGAGGCTATCGTCGACAGTTTATCGCCATCTGGACCCTTGACCGGCTCTGGTGGCTGTACTCCGCATGGAAGACCCCTGAAACCGAAGGAGTCGGATTGTCAGATTGAGCTATGAGAGATTTCCGTAACTCTTACAGCCAGGTTATTATATTGAGGGAAAAAAAATATTATTTTCTTCAAAAAAGGTGAATGTATAAACGATAAAATTATTATTAATTCAGTGCGTTTCGACGGGTGTTTGTTTTTATTGAATTGAGGATAAAACTGCACAAAAACTTTGTTCGTTATTTGCGGAGTTTTATATAAATGAATAAAACTGGTTGAAAAAAACATCGTACTATAAAGTTTAATCATAAATAAATTTACTATTTAAAGAAGTTTCAAATAAGTATTAACAGTGCAGTACTGTTTTCTGTGTAACGTAGCTTGATAAGCCGATATGTTACATAGCATCGGAAACTGGAAGCTACTGTGTTTTTAAAAACTATAATCATAATCTGTAAATCATTTTAGTCATTATTTTATTTGGGTTTTCTATTTTTTGTTTGTAGGAAGTAAGTAACTATTGATTGCCCGCCTCACTGGATTCTATTATAAAGGACAAATGTGTGTTATAAAGTAGTCCAAGATATTCCTGGGTATGCGAAGATATTTTTTGCGACCGGCATAAATGTATACCGATGTAGCGAATGGAAATGTTTCATGTATACATAAGAGGAAAAGTTCTTGTCGCGTTTCTTTATATTGACACATGTAAACGAATAATAACGTTTTTTTCAGCGGACCTCTTTTTTATTACACAAGCATTAAAAAAAAACTGGCCATTATTTCTTGTCTTCACTCGTTTATTCTTAGAAATGTATATTTGTATATAAGCTTGAAATGCACAAGCACGGAGACGCAAAGATCTTTTCATTACGATTCCAGGCTCATTAATTAATCAAACGAGCGCCTTATGGATGGATAAAAAGAGAGAAAAAAAGAGCTAAGTAAGGGTCGATTATAAAGCAGTCCAGTTTTGCTTCATCCCACGCACAAAATCCCTCTTCAGTTGTGGAATATATATATATATATAAGCTCGAAAAGTTTTCCGGGAAAGGCAGAGAGCGCGCGCGCGAGCGAATTCCAAGTGAACGCAGCTTTATTTCAAGACAATAACTGCACACGCGCGATCTCTCTCTCTCTCCCTTACGAGAGAGAGAGAGAGAGAGAGAAAGAGAAAGAGAAAGAGAGAGAGAGAGAGAGAGAGAGAGAGAGAGAGAGAGAGAGTAGCCTCGACTTGGAGCTACTTCCGCAATTTCCCTCTCCTTTCCCCCTAACAGTACACCCACAGAGAGGGAGACGGAGATATACGTATCCCTCAAGCGACTCGAGCCCGCGCGCGAGAGAGTATATAGTTCCACGCGAATTCCATATCTCGCGATTCGAGTCTCTCTCCATTACACGCACACGCACACACACATATATATACACATTTTGCTCATCTCTCTCACTCTCTCGAAATTTCGTTGCTGCTGCCGGTGCCGGTGCCGCTCAATCGCGATAAATCATCGTCTTGAAAGTTGCCTACTCTCACGATGGGCGCGCACACACACACACACACACACAGGGCCAGAAGCAGAGAGCAGAGAGGGAAGATATATAGACGAAGCCGCCTCGCATCATGGGCTCGGATATATCGTCGTCTTGGCAACCGGCGTCTCTACTCTGTAACGTCGACGACGTCGTAATGCTACTATGTAGAGTGTGTTCGAAGCTCCTCTCTCTCTCTCTCTCTCTCTCTCTCTCTCTCTCTCTCTCTCTCTCTCTCTCTCTCTGTGTGTGTGTGTGTGTGCACCCACTGGATTATTTGTATGCGCGAAATGGAAGATGGTTTAGACGTGTGTTTTTTGTACGGGACGGGGATCGACACAGAGACGAGATGAATCAGTATAGATGTATACATCTGCAGCCTTTGAGTAATTGGTGCTTTATCGGTGTTATTTGGGGGTGCGAGTGTTGCACAGGAGAGCGGAAGAATGCGCTATGGTAGTTTACGAAGGACGGGACAGGCGGAGAGAAGGGGGGAGGGGGTTTATTCGCGGAAACGCGGCATCGATGCAATTTATTTGGGTTCGACGATATAAAAAAAAAAAAAAGAAAAAAGAAAAAAAAACGGGAAAGCGAATCGAGGATTTTAATGGCCGCAGCAGCAGCAGCAGCAGCAGCAAGCAAGCAATTTGTTTTTAAGCTCACTATTCAATTGCTCTGCAATAGTCTAATTGGCGAGCGAAATCGAATGGACCATATATACTACATAGCTGTTATAGAAGATCAAAGGGCCATTTCAATAAATCTAAAATATATACCGAATGACCATTATAATACTGACGACCCTAATAATGCGTATTCCAACATGGTCCCGAATATCATATGAAAAGAAACAAGCCTGTCCCTTTAATGCTCGGCGGTAGTATATACGCGAATGCTCACACGGACGAGCTTACAGCCGCGTATATGGGGATCGCGCACCTGCATGGGTATACGCAGGACACGCATATCCGCCGCAACAGGAGAGACTGAGACTGGGAGAGAGAGAGAGAGAGAGAGAGAGAGAGAGAGAGAGAGAGAGAGGAGAAGGCTAGGCTTATACTCCATTGGACACGATGCTCAACTGGATATACACTTACACGATCCGCAGAGCGGCATGTAACGGGTGCATGCACCACCGAGAGTCACAGCGCGGCTCGCAAGTTACAGCAGGAGTAGCAGCGGCAGCAGCAGCAGCCGAGTCGTATTGATTCGGACCCCCCACGGCCCACGAGTACCTATATACACACGTACAGGATGCATGACACACGGGGGAGTTAGGAATAGCGAAGGGGTTGAAATTTTGAAAGCGGGGACGGGAAGGAGGGGGTCCGGGGTTGGGGGATGGGACGAGAGTCGGGCATAAATGGATGGCAAGTCAAGATGAGAATGAATGGGTGTGCGGTGTGTGTGTGTGGGAGGGGCCGAGCGCCGATAGCCGAGAGCCGTGCAAGAGGGGGAGGAGGAAATTAAAGAGTGCAATTAGGGATGTACACGAGGTGCGGAATTTTAACTGGATATCATTGGGGAGGCTATCGCTCTCTGCAGCAGCACCTCGATCGCTTCAATTTCATTTAGCTTATATTGCGCGCTCGCTTGGATTTTTCGCCGCCTGCTGCAGTTTCGTTTCATCTCTCTCTCTCTCTCTCACTCACCCTCTGTGCTTAAGAGATGGATCATTAAAGCTGGCGAGAGAGTAGAGCATCGGCTGCTGCTGCTGCTGCCAGAGTGTGTGCGTTAATGTAATTTCCCGGAGCTATGATTATAATTGTATGCGAGGAATGTGTATAGTGTGCTCGCCTCGGGCTATAGTGGCTCTCTAATATCTACTCAGATTCTCTCGATGCTGTTAGGTAGGAGACGGGATATATGCGGTTTCTCCGGTCCGAAGACTCTCTCGAGTAAACAATTCATTGTTGTTGACGATTTTCGATAATGTTTTTTATAATACTTCTGCGAAGATTTAAATAATCTGTTGTAGCCGAAAAATTTTAGGATATTATAAGGACGCGATTTTATGCTCCTTTGTCAAAATCGATGTATAAATACGATACGGGTGCTGCATTAAAGAGGGGGGAAGGGAACACACAGTTAGGATAAGGATCAGCAAAAAAAGCGGATCCGAGGGATCAAGGTTACCTTATATAGCAGCTCTCTTGTCAAAAAGAATACGAGACTTTACGGAAGAGCTGAGATGAATTTTTTTTTTTGTTTATTTTGCAATGCTCGACCACGTGTTGTTATTGCTATTTCATCCGCTACTGTGCGACAATCTCAGGTTGCTTTTTTTTTTTTTTTTTTTTTTTTTTTTTTTTTTCATTCAATCGACAATCGAAATTATGCTCAATAATTTCAAAGATTTGACATTGATCTGCAGACACGTGCACATGCTTAGTACATTTAGAAGAATAATTAATTCCATTTACTATTGCGATAAGGTAACCGCATAATTATACCAGGGGAGATGAAGTTTGCTGATTTCGCAACTATTTGGGAAGAATTAATTTGATTATACGTGCAACGACCTGTCGATTACGCCACATTTTTACCATGCTATATAGATCATTAGCAGGAAAGATGAAATGCTCCTTTGATAATATTCGTATTATATGCAGATATTTTTCAGTTTAAAGAAAGTTATAAAAAAAATTGCTCGAGTAAATCGAAAATATGAAATCTATATTAAACCCATGCGCAAAATCCGTTGTTGTATATTTTTACTTTTTTTTTACAACAAAGCTCTGCGTAACTGCAGCATTTATTTTTTCGTAAATAAACTGCGTTATTCATCCTTCACTTGTTTGTAATGGACCAAATGTTTGACCAAATGGAATTTTTGACAGTAAAACTTTTTACAATCGAGAGGTAACATGAAAGCTGCGCAAAAATGTCACTCTCAGAGAATTTCGGTATATATGTACATCACCAAGCGAAATGTAGTATATTTACTTGTAGTGTTCAAAATTAAAATCTATACATTAATTATCTGCACAAAGAACAATAATTTGACTCTCAGCGAGTGGCAAATCGATTTATCAATATTTACAAAATTAAATCCCGAATAAAAGTTAAAACAATGTCGTGGGCCAAGTGAACCTTGATCGAAGCGAAGGCAGCAGCGATCGATGGAATCCTCACAATGTATACAGCCGAACGAAAATTGATTGGAAATTAATGCTCCTGGCATGGGTGTTGCGGGTGTCTTCGGCAGCAGCGCGGCCAAGTTGTAATTGCTGAATTACGGCCAGAGGGCGAGCGGCAGCGCTTTTCTCATTTTCGAAGGTAATCCGTCGTGTTTCGTAAGGCTGTAATTATGGCGCGCCTCCTCGCGCGCGTCTTGGAACAAAGAGATCGTTCATTCAAAAAAAAAGGGATAATCCAGGTATATATATATGTATAAGCTAGAATACAACACCATTTGCCTAATGCTTTAATTTTTTTTCGTTCTCTTTTTTTATGCTCCCTCTGACCCTTCTATAACAGTTCTAACCCTTCCATCCTCCTTTTTTTTCTTTCTTTGCTTCACTCGAGAGCTTCGAAATCTTACAACAAAGGACGCTAAGGAGGAACTGTAGCGCGTCTTGAGATTCTGTATAGTAACGTAATTTACTTTGCCAATTGTGTCTGTGGATTCGCATTCATCCCTATACCGACATTCGTAATAATTCAATTTGTTTGGTTCAGAATGATATAGCGCACCAACAACGTTTCAGCCAAATAACTTGGACGCAAATAATCACAAAGAAGGAGACAATGCGCTTAATAATATCCAATGCGATCGCGCAGGAAGCAGCAGCAGCGAATCCCGTGCCAATCTCTTTCTCTTTGTCATCCCGTCCCACGTCCTTATCCACTTTTCTCTTCCTCTCGCGGCCCATAGACACTCGCTACCTGTTCCCCTCGACTCGCAAACCTTATCTATATACCCCAGCTTTCTTTCTTCCTCCCTCCCTCTCTCTCTCTCTCTCTCTCTGTCCTTTGTGTCATCAGCGACCCTCTCTGTCTCCATCGCTTCTCGCTCCCATTTGCTTCACCGGCTTTCTCATTCCCAGACCAAAAGACGAACAGCAGCAGCCAGAGCAGCGAGACAGCAACGGCAGCAGTAACAGCAACAGCAACAGCAGCAGCAGTAGCCTAATGAACCTCATTGACGAGGCCGAGGAGAGAGAGAGAGCAGCATTGGCTAGCCGAGCGCGATTCCTCGTCTTCATTAGGCCGGATTAAATAATCCAGAGACGGCACGGTGTATACAGTCTCTGCAGTATATAGCTATCTCCTACAGCATATACATATATGTGTATTTGTGTGTGTACATATTACGCTGCACAAGGCAATTCCGGAATGCCGAGGTCGAGTTTACGTCTGTTTTCTCATAGCGGCCCGTCCTGGTATATAATACAGAAACACGTGCCTTATAGCCGCACACTACGACGACTCAAGTGGAAATGGCGGATATCTGGAAAATTCGGTGAGCCACGTGCGCGCGAGTTGCGACATTTTGGGACACGTATGTACGACATGCGACCATGCTCACCTATATATTAGGCAGATATATAAGCAGACTGCACACATGCCGGTGATACGGAGGGAATATATAAGCGGTCGGAGATGAGCGACGTGCAGCAGTGCCGTGTGAGTCACCCAGGCGTTTAAGGGACTCCCACAACGTATATATAGCTGCACGAATTGAGTTTCGCACGGGAACAATGAGGGATTTTGCTGGATATAATCGAAAGAAATATTTGAAAATAAACGGACGTTTAAGATTGATTATTGTATAGCTTCATAAGAAGACGGTCCATTGATTGTAGATTGTCGAGTCTTTCCCGTAGTCTCCTCCTCGTTTATGTTATTGATGAGATCAAAATGTACTTATATCAATGGGAACACACTTTTATATAAACTGTAATAATATAAACTGACGCTAGATGGCGTTTTTCTATTTTTATTGTTTTCTATTAGTAGATCATGACCTAGTTTCTCCATGAACAGTTTGAATTTTTGCGATATCTTCAAAATCAAAGAAGATACAACGTGTCAAAGTTCTTGTGATGTCATTCAATGGATCTTTGGCGACCTGTAGCTTTTGTAAATATAGTTATGTAAAAAGAAAATTTTAATGATTCAAGACTCGCTTTCGATTCTTTGTCAATTTGATAAATATCGTTTTTTAAGAAAAAATTTTGATGGCTGACCCTATTGTACACGCATATCAAAATATGCATTTGATATAACTGCATCGTGTACGATTCACTCTAGCCAATTAAAAAGTTTACATTGAGAAACAAGACGATGCAACTATCTTTAGTAAAGCAATTGAGCATTTACTCGGGATTTTTTGTCAAATTGGTTTGTTCGTGAGTTAAAACTCATTTTACGAGTGACTTTAATTTCTATCTAAACACGTGCGCGTATGATAGTAAATTCTCATATTAATCTTGTAATATTCCTTCGGTAATCATAAGGTATACATAAACGAAGCGATAAATTATTTTACAAGACACTAGATGTCGTGGTAGGCTTGACTGATTCAATTAAAATATTTAGAAAGTATTAAGTTAACGTACGTGTGACGCAGCCTTAACAGTTCGTGCACAAAGTAGCGTGCGTGTCAGCACTATGTGTGCGCTCTTTCATTGGGAGGCACGCCGTGAAATCGCGAAATACCGCCGAGAGAAACAGAGTGTGTGTGTGCGTGAGAGAGAGATACATATAGATATATATACAGAGTTGGTTCGCAAGCTGTAAGGCCTTTTGTCTGGATGGGATGTATAAGTCTCAAGGGAGATTCCGGGGGCTTGTGCTTTCTGGCGTGTGCGTTTTATTTTTTCCGCTACTCTGCAGCCACCAGAGTCAGGGAGAGTCAAGGGAGCAGAAAGCAAAAAAAAAGAGAGAGAGAGAGAAGATTGCGAAAAGCGTTAAACGATGGTCATAGGGTACATAAAATAAGAGGAATCGCGTTTAGTCATGTGGTCTGGTGCTGCAGTGCAGCCGAAATTTAGCGCACGGGGGCAGCAGCCATCATAGCCACTCGCTCGGAACTCGCGCGGGATTTGATAATGGAAACCGGATGGTGGGGCTCTCGATAAAATCCCGATTCGCATGACGCGGTGAGAATAGCATTTAGGGAGGTCGGAGAAAACGAAAAAAATCCACTTCTCATTCTCAATTAGCTAATCTGGGACTTTGATTTTCGACCTGCGGCCACTGCCTGTAATTGGATTATTCTATTCACGGCCATGTGCGAGATGGAATGCTCGCGTTGCGGCGTCATCGCTCTATTAATTTCGGCCAAGTTATGTGGGCGTCTCGCCCGATAACATTTGCTGTCGTTTTCCGAACGAAATTCCAGGTTTTAATGTCCTCCAGTTTTTTTTTATGATGCAATCTAACTTTTGCTTACCGTTAATAAAAAAAAAAAAACTATTTTGGTATACTAGAAAATGTAGGCTCTTTATATTTGTCTGTCTCTTTTATTAAATTAGCACCCTGGATTATATAAGTGAAGATATCTTGGAAATGGAGGAAAAATCGAGGCAAATGGAGGCCAATCCATTTAACGCAAAGACTCGACTATATAGGAGAGATACCCTAGCAAGTAAGCTAAAATACTCGGTTTACTTAACGATCCTTTCCCCCAAGAATTCGCGTTGTCTGAAAATCTCGAATTGCCTCACCTTAGCCAGCAGTCAGCGCTGATCGCTGCTCTTCAATCGTTAATTGGTCCACGTTAATCCCGAAAAGCGAAGATCTTAGAGTCGAGTCGTGGTGCCTCCTCCCCTTCCTCCTTCACCACGACTGACAACAAAAACTCTCCCTCTACATTGTCCCCTCCTGCAGATTAGCGCAAAGATCCTTTGCGCGCGGAGTGGCATCTCTTTCTCTTTCTCCTGTATAAACCTTCGGCGTTATCGATCGACCCTCGGCTTCTGCAGGAACGGCCAAGAAGGACATTAACAAAAGCCTTTGTCAAAGCAGTTTCCGCCGTCGCCGTCGTTGTAGTCGTCGCGAGAGCGAAAGAAACTCTCACTCTCTCAACATTAAGATAGTGGCTCGGCTAGGAGGGAAGGAAAAACTACCATCGTATGCACTACTTGCTTGTAATAATACTATCCCGTCACGACATCGGATGCCAGAAAACAAGGTAAAGCGATCTCTCTATAGGGTGTTGAGGAATAATTGTTTCAGAGACATATCCTTCGAATTGAAATCGAATGTTAATCGCTATGATGTAATTCACGATGCACTTGAATGAGGAGATTTATGTCGAAGATCACACTTTCAACAGAAAGCAAGTATTGGGAAAAAAAATGATCTCAATATGAGAATAATACTGTACTGTAGGATACAAACATTTTTTTTCCTTCTTTTATGATCATTTTCAAGTAAATCCCGCAGCTCGTCCGTGACCGTGTCAAATTACTGCTTTCTAAAATCTGACTTCTTTGAATAGAAAAGGATCCTCGAGAATATGTGTTCAAAATCGACAATGAAGCAACCCGAGGCTGGTAATTTTGAAACACCCTGTAGCTCGAATTCAAACGTAAAGTTAGGTTAGCTCTTGTATGTTACACACGCTCTTGGATATAGGTAGGTAGTGTGGAAGCGCATCAATCCTGCGCCAGAGACAAAGAGAATACAATATCTTCGAGTACCGAGGATATATACTGTATACGAGCGAGAGGCAAAATGTCAGTTTGTTCTGAATTCAGCCATGCGATGATGCTGCTTTGTCTAGACCGGCAAAGTATAACAGAGCAGCGTGTGTGCAGTTACATAGTGGGATGCATTTATCCGTTGCTGGAAAAATCCATGAAAAATTATATCGTCATGCTCGTGCTCGTAGTCGTGATACGATGCGATGCTGCTGGACAATCGAATGGAAAAAATCCGGATTTTAAATGTTCAGTAGCCTTTGAAAGGTAAAACTCGGATACCGTAAAATTAGTCTTACAATTCCAATTCATCGTACTTTTTAGTCCTAGTATTTTAATTTTCATGAAAAAGATATATATGTTCTTTGATTATTGATATTTAAAAAAAAACACTAAATTGATAAACATACAAGTTATTTTATTTCAACTGCCTAAGAGTTTTGGTAGTTTTATCTTTTTTATGATAAAATTAAAAAAATATATTAGGACAAAACAATTACGAATAACCTCCTGTCCAAACCTGAAGTGGACTACTTAAGACTTATGTATTTCTTTAAAAGCAAAACAAAATAAATTTAAAAACATGCAAGTGTAAATCGTCTTTACGCACACCCATCAAAGAAGTATGTATATACATGTGCAGAAACTCGAGAGTTCAGCTTTTTTCCCCTCTAATCCCTGTGCACTTGGACAGTTGAGATACGAAAGTGTAAGCTAGGCCAACTTTTTCCATTCCGCTTTTTCTCAAGTAACGAGATGACAGTCAGACTTTTGGCCTCTACGATGCTATTCTGCTCTCTGTGAAATGGAAATCTAAAAACTTTTTCTACGAAAAAATTTCGCGAAACGGCTTTTTTGAAAGCTATGCAAAGCCAAAAAATTCAGTGAAATATTAAATAAATTCTAATTCACTGAATTTTAATGTGTGAAATTTCTTGTTTGTAAAAATAATGTAAGAAATTAAATATTGAAATTATGATATATTTTACAATTGTTTATCTTCTTTTGGTAAATTTATCATTATATGAAGAAGAATTATTACCAATGAAACTTTTTATTTATTTTAGAAAAATTTGAGTAATATTATAGTTTAAAAATTCAATCAACTTGCTTTATTGTATATATTATATTTCGTACATGAAAATTGTAAGAAAATTTAAAAAAATCTATCCATTCTTTGCTAGTTTTGGCCTTTATAAATGATTCTTATGAAATTTTTTCTCACAGTGAAAGACTTTATTGATAATCTTCAGTCTAGCCAACTTTAGGACTCGCAATGAGGTCATTTACCAAGTTTTTTTTTTATTATTACGCCTCTACTCCCTTGAAAGCAGCTACACAATAATTTCTTTGAGAACTTTCAAGTGCTAATCAGCATAATAAAGCGAACCACATTTTAAAATTTGATTCAACGTTACGAAGAAAGCATAATTTATAACAATATACAACAAAATTTTATGTTTTAATGAACAAAAATTAAAAAGTAAAGTAATTAATTGTTTTAAAGTAGCATCTGAATCAATAAAGCTAAGAAAAACCATCATTTCACTTTCTACATTTTTACTGAATATTTATATCGTATTTTATAAATTTAAAACTTCAGAATATAAAACGTTCCATCTTGCATACTAAAATTGAATACGTAAGTACAGGTAGCTAGTAGTACTTTATATACAATATTCTTTTAGAAATGTAAAATATCTTAAAATCGTTATTTCAAATTTTATCGTACGGCTTTTTTATTTATTTAATATTTATCGCATAGCTTATGTTTACGTTTATTTTAAACAAACTAGGCCGTTTAACAAAATATTCCGCAAACTCTGATGTTTATATTTTAAATGAAAATGTACAGCTTGACGAGCAATGCACTAGCAAGAATATACAGCGCCAAACCCGTATCCCATGAAACGGTCGTGCATTTCTCAGCTCTTGATTAAGTCGGATTCAGGCGTGGACGCGATTTATCATAACAATCGCATAAGGGACTGTTCCTGTAGTTAGCTGAGTATGCAGGAATTTCGCCTTTTTTCTCTCTCTCTCTATCTCTCTTTGCATGAGAAAAACAACGGCGGAAGAGAGCAAGAGAGAGGAAAAAATGACTTGTACATTTTTGAGGATGAGGTAATTCGTTAGCATTTACGAGGAATAACAATCAAGCCAAAAAAATGGAAAATCCATCTCCGGCTCTTTTTGGATCTAAGCTTCACTCGACAGATTTCGCTTCTATACTTATGTTGTTTTCTCCATTTCTACTTTAGGTGGTATATTGTCCACTTTTTTTGTGTTTAAAGTAAAGTTGAACGTTTACGATAAAAAAGAAATGAAACAAATAACATGTCCTTATCCAGCTTTAGGAAGTGGTATTAGCAGGAAAAAAAATCAAGGAATCAACAGTTTTTGTCTACTCGGTCGTTAGGTAAATTCCAAATATACATATCCACGACCTTCCAATAAATTTTTCTCCCTGGGCTTATCATTATTTATCCTGTATTATTTATCTCTTGCTCTTTGTTCCACCTCCGTCTCTCTGTGCTCGCAACTATCTCCCGCATGCACGGCGTACCCACATCGGCACTCGGCACTCATACAATGAAGGGAAACCGAGAGGGAGAGAGAGAGGCAGAGAGAAAGAGCCACTGCTCAAGAGAGAGACGAAAATTTACGGACTCGAGACGCGCACACATGTGCGTCCTGCACTATTCTACGTGGTTGTAGAAACCCTTTTTCGACGCTTGGCTATGGCTGGGGCACAAAACATTTGGTCGATAGCTACTATAGAGGCTAAAGAGAACGAGTCCGAAAATCATCCCAGTCATTGGATGGCCATTCGCCACATATTGTGCCAGCGCCTTGATGAAGATCTTTGTTGAGATCTCTCTCCTCTTGTCTGCTTCTTTCTGTATCATTCGCTCGCCTTTTATGACCTGCTCTCTCTCTCTCTCTCTCTCTCTCTCTCTCTGTCCCTCTGCCTCTGGTCAGTGGTCACACATGGGGCTTTACGTGTCGAAATTGAACGACAGGATGAGAAGCATTGAAAGTGAACAATATCCTAGGGTATTACGTAGTTCTGGTGGTTCAGAGTTAATTAAACCCACCGAAAACCAGAGCCGTTTGTTTTTCCCTTTTCACGTTACTTTTTCTCGTTTGCTCTGATGTTCTTTCATTCTTTATAAGAACGTGCTTGAGGGAGGAACTGCGAACGAAAGCTTTCATTAATTTAGAGCGCGCGCCGTTTGTTTCCCATTTTCTCATTTTCAAGAAAATAAATGTTTTCCTGTCAAGGAAAAGTCAAATAAATAAAAATAAATGTCTGCCAGATCGTTTGTTCTCCTATATATGAAGTAATATTATTCCATCTATTATATGGTTAATGCATGGATAACTAGATAGAACTTAAATTTTATATGTTCTTTTGTTAGAATTTTCCCTAAATGTTATCAATTTTGAACTCAGAAAAATAAATTTAATCTATCTGAAACGTAATCTGATTACCTACATTACTAGAAAATCAAGTCGCTTTATAATTTAGCTCTAGTGCTCGGCGTTGAAATCCCCATATATTCCCATGTGGTTCTATACCATAGAGTCATAATAGATAGTACGACGTTCTTCCACTCGCACTTTATGTTCCGTAGAAACGAAGGCGACCTCGATTTCTCGAGATTTCATTATCTCGCTGCTCTATAGCAGGGAGGACAATAGAAATCGTGGATATTGCGGTGGATGGCCGATGGCTCGTTCGCGGAAACCAATTTGTCTATCTCTCGCCCCTCGAGTGTGTGATCGCGATTCGTGCTTTACCTTTTTTCTATACTCACCGCCTCGACCATTAGAAGTGAATACATAAAGTTTCGATTCGTTGGAAATCAAGAGAATGATTATATGTATATACGATATATAGTCTATCTGGATTCGTTGACACTTTCAGCTTCTACAAATTATACCAGTTTACTTTTTTGCTAATTAAGCCTTTTGGCTGTTCTATGGAGATATATAACGTTCGTTCTAATTTTTATTCTATATTTCTTCGTTTATCGCAATAAGAAACATATAAAGAATAATAAAATTCTGTCTATACTACGAAACATTATAATTTTCAGCAATATAGTTTCAAACTCCCATCACGTATCTATATTTGAGTGACGTAATAGCCCCGCTCAATCAACGCCCCTACAGTATAAAATCTGTCGCTAGAGGCGCTGATCGATCAGCACTGTGACGTCACTCAAATATGGACACGTGACGAGCATTTTAATCGATCTCGAAACTGTAACAATTATTACATTATTGATACCTACTCAAATAATAAAGACAACAAGAAATACTGATGAATTTGACCATCATTTTGTGAATCTTCCATCAAAATCAGAGCAAATCTAATATTTATTCATAAAAGTTCTCAATTGCTTAAGGGAATCCTTATTCGTTCCTTCCTATCGCTAAATTCCGGAAATAAAACGTTCAATTTGAAACTAAATCGATCAGTTACTGTTTACTGCTGCAGTCTACATAATTTTAGCCCTTTGGCGAAGTAATCGAATTCGAAGCTAGAGGACCCCTACAAAATCCTACAAGCCATTCTGTGACCGCTTGAGCGAAACTCAATGTGACGTAAAATGTAATCGTAGTTGAGAGATCAAGAAACTTTAACACTATTTTCTCTTACTTTTTTTTCAGTTTACTGCAATTTTATCATCTCCAGTGTGTGTAGATTCACAATGTGAAAAGAAAATTGATAGAAGCGCTATCGATCTTGAACTTTTTTGTACATCGGTAAACGTCCACGATGTCGAAATGGATACATCCAATCACTTAAACTATACAGTATGGCCTCCATCTAAAATGTATGAGTTTCGTAGCCGCAGTGGTTCCCAACATATCTAATCCCAGTATACCACTCGAAAAAAGCAGCGCATGCAAATGCCACTGTAGAAAAGTTCCCGAGACAACACCCCTCGTGCCTCGCCCCGTGCAGCCATTCCATCGCACTCATACCTATAGGCGTTTTCGCTCGTTGGCGCTCGCGCCAAAACACCTCCCGCACGAGTCCCGACGCCTAAAACACGCGCACCCACACACGTACCCACACTCGTGTTTATGCACGGCACATGTACAAGGAGGTTCGCGCATCTGTTTAAAGCAGCAGCAGCAAGGGCCAATTGCACCGTGGAAGAGAGAGAGAGAGAGAGAGAGAGAGAGAGAGAGAGAGAGAGAGAGAGAGAGAGAGAGAGAGAGCAGACAGAAAGCCGGCGACGCGTAGACGCAGGGCGTTTCCTGCTATATACGCAGTCTCTTTGACGAGATCGTGTATCCGTTTTATCGCACCCGCTGTATCTGACACGGGAGCGAGAGAGAAACAGAAAGAGAGACAGAAAGAGAGACGGAGAGAGACAGAGGCAACCTCATGTGGGCAGAGTCTGGAACAGAGCCCAAGGATAGAGAGTCAAACGGAGGAGAGAAGGAAAATATAATCTGGCTCTACTGTGTATGAGGGATGATGTGGAGATAGAAACTGCGTGTATAAGAGTCAAAGGATCAGGCAGACTCATCTTTTGACATTGCCAGGATATATTTTATTCATAAATAATGCCATCTCTTTGCTTCTTTACGATTAACTTTTACTATACAGTATGATCTTGATAACTGTTATGTCTCCGTCACTCTATTTGATGGCGCATGCGCAGATTGATGATTCATGCGTTCACAATGCTCGCACGTTAATATTTAAAAACTGGATAAATATACCAAGACCGATTGTACAGTGCAATCTTAATAAATGTTGTACTACTGATAATGTGTTTGTGGGCTCTGCGAGCATACCCCTTGATAAATATATTAGTTCGAACTGCGTTCCTGCTCATTGGCACGGTAAAACTTAATCAAAATGTAAATTTGATAAATGAATTCATCAAAAATTTATACCGTCATTTCATTATCAACAGGAACGGAAACTCGTGGAGCATTACTAGAACTTAAGGAAATAGGAAAGTAGAAAGTAAAGTAAGATGGAAAAATAAGGAAAGTAAAAAAAGAAGTACATGAAAGGAATGAAGAAAAAGAGGGTATGCAGGGAGAGGCCAAGCAGAGAAGAGGCTGAAAGAAAAAAAAAAGGTGAAGCGAGAATTTACAAAGAAAAAGGGATAGCGATCTTATAAGATATGGACTGCGGAAAATTGGTAAGCGAAAGGGGAGCAAAGTATATCTGAGTGGATAAATGTAACGCAAAGAGAAAGTTGGAAAAAATATTCAAAATGAAAAGCAGTAGAGCTTTCATCACATGCATTGACACGACTATATTTTCTTTTTGAAGTGAGGTTTCTAAATTTTTCAAGAATTCGCAAAAGCAGACAGTTCGATAAAACGTCTTGCCAATAAATACGTTAAAGTGAGTGACTCGTCGAAGTGCCAATGGACAAAGACGAAAGAGGACAGTCTTGCCAAGCTCGCGCGCAACGGCACTGGAAACCGCTAGCTACTTTGCAAACCAAAATTGTTTTTATAAAAAAGATGAATGGTTAACACGTCGCTCAGTTCAATTTTATTTGTAAATGCAAAGAGATTGGCAATTTGAAAAATGCCTTCCGTTTACAGGAATATTATTGTATTTAGGTATTAATGTTTCTCTGAACAAATTGCAATACTGTTCTAAGCAATCCGATTGTTTACAGTACAAATTCGTAGATCCATGTTAAAAAAAATAATGTATAGCTTACGTGTCAGGGAAGTTTTAGAATAGCAATACGTTCAGCAACTCACCTGCAATATAAAAAAATTTTAATTAGATACCAACTTAAGTAAAATGTTTAAAAAAAAAATAAGTAAATTCAATGATTCCTTTGGCTTATGTTAAAACCTAATTTTTATCCGTGACACATCTATCATTATTCAAACTGCATAAAAAAACCTTTCTGTTTCCATTAACCCTACCCGGCTAGAAAAATTGTAACAGAACGCATACTGCTTACATTCATAATCAATCTCAGCCCATCCTCATAACCATTGCCGGCAAATCGACACATCCAAAATGGCGACTGGTGCGTGTGGTAGACAAGAAAGCCGAGGACAACGGTGTAAGGCGCTGCCATAAGGCGCCCCGGCGCTGTTGCGTTGCCATTGCACAACTCTGGCACACAATCACAATGACGAGGGCGAAAAAAATTGCCTTCACTCCATTGCTCGCGTTCGCGCAGGTATATACGTATTATACACACAGCAGTCGTCACATTCTCCAGTGACACGTTCTAATAACTTTTTGTCCGACGTGCGCCAGCCGAGTGTGCTTTTGACATTATACGCGGAGCGTTAGGCTTTGCGTGTCCTCTGACGTTATAAAGAGACCAGGCTCCGAATATATATTGTCATGGACATGCGACGTGCTCGTCGATCCTGTATACTTTGTATAAAATAATGTCTTTGACGAGGATTTTTTGATAATGCTGATATAGTAATTTACTGCCAAATGTATTTTTGTTTTTTCAAAAGCAGAAAAAATGTCGAAAATTCATTTTATCATCAACAATGAGAAATTATATCTGCGCTGATACGTAAATACGTAAAAAAATATGTGTACATACCAAAATGTATTATGTGCATGTGTATGTATACATCACTACCTTGCATGATACATGTAACTCATTATAACATGCCTTTACATAAAACGTTTTCACCGTAGGTAAGCAAGCGCGAAAATTCACTAGAAAATACTATTATGATAACTATTCTTTTCATTTTCTTTATTATTTGAAACATTCACAGTAAAGATCTATTTGAAAATGTGCTACTTTTATATACGATATAAAATCATACGTGACGCTTGTTGAGTTAGAAAAAACTAGGTAAAGTACCTACTCCTTAACTTATTGAAATATGTTTCAAGTATATACATAAGGAAATTTTAGAATTTCATACTTCATATATTATCGGAAAAATACAATTAAAGTAGGTGGCCCTACATTACACAAAGTTTATTACTCATTTTGCTGTTGATGTTGCGTTAATATACAATAGAGACAATGATAGAGACTATTGAAATACAATAGAAACATTTCACGAAAAATAAAATTAATTAAATATGATGTCAATTTAACATGCAAATAACATAAATCATCTGCAAGGCCAATTTCGAAACTTGAAATCAATCACGAACGAAATAAATTGCCATAGAAATTGGTTTCTTTCAAAGGGAAATAGTTCTTTTTTCTCTCGTAACGAAATTATCGAGTTGAAGCACAATTTTTACTGACAACGATTCTCGTGTTTCTCGCGTGATTATTCAAGGGTTCCGAAGGGAATGACTGACAAGTTCTCTGGGTTTTAAAGCAGTTAGGCTCTGACTCCGTTCAATTTGCATTATTCTAAGTACGTGTCAAAGTTTGACAAGAAATAAGATTTCCAAGAGATAGGGGAGAGAGCGAGAGAGAGAGAGAGAGAGAGAGAGAGAGAGAGAGAGAGATGCATAATGAAAATTGATGGGCGAAAAGGATTTAAATTGTATTCTCTACGAGCTACTCCTTAACGGCCATTTTGTTCTCGAAATATATGCTATGCTAAATTTCTATAACACTATTTTAGTTTATATATATTCCGAAATTTTGTTTCATCGGTGAATAATACAAGTTTATAATAAATTACCGAATAGAATGATGCAATACGAAAAGCATTCGAGCTTTGATCTACATTCAACGAGTTCTACATACTGTTAGAACTTGGATATAGAAACTGAAATAGTTTCTCACTTTCGTACTTTTATACTGAAGTAGTATATAAATAATATAATAGACTATTCAACGAATACCTGGCTTATGTCAACTGCTTTCTGATAATGTCTTTTACCCTTTTAACTATTTTTATTTGAAAAAATTTTTCGGTAAGGTTTCATTTATCGTAGTAAATAATTTACAAAACAAAATAAAAGTTTTCGTCTGAAAACTATTTAATATTTTATGTATCACCTTCGATGAAAATAATTGATTTCATGATACTATCTCATCATGTACAGTGTGTGATACTGAACTCCTTTCACACAAAAGATGGGAAGGACTTAATTGTAATTTATTTTAAAGTGTATATCAATCTAAGAAATCAAGTTTTACGAATGCTTTTCTTCAGAGCGCGTCCGAAAGTCATTGCAAGGGTCATATTGCCTGGATCGCAAGAAGCTTACAGAATCAAAAAAAACTTCATAATAGAGAAGCAATAATTCTCTCTAAACGCAGTCAATGGAATGGCAGCTGCGTTGGCGTCTGCAGACCAACACACACACGCACACACACACACACACACACAAGCGGTACCAACATCATGCGGGAAGTTTAGTCAGTCGTAACTCTGGCCGCGTCACATTCATTTGCAACCGGCGAGTTCAGGGCCTTTCGTTCCTCACGAAGCCAAAGGCGACGCTGTTCTTCGTTCTCTCGCCAAGCTCAAAAGGTCCAAGGAAGACAGAGAAAGAGAGAGAGAGAGAGAGAGAGAAGCAGAGAGAAGAGGCGAAATCACTTTCAACCCAAGTCAGGCCGTTATTATTGCCTCCGAGGCACATCTGCGGTGAAAAAGGTGTATATACCATTTACGATTGGCGTTTTCGTGTCCTGTTCTTTTTACTGCTGGATTTGCTTTTAAGCTTCGACTTTTACGAATTATTTTTCGAGTTTCACGTGGCTTTTAACATAGATTTTCAAAAATTCCGCTTTTATGATTCGCTGTTCATGACATGCAATATTGGCTGTAAAAATTTCTTAAAATTTTTTCAATGGTGTGAGATTTGATGAAAACTTAAAAAAGTGTAAAAATGTAGCATATGTGAAAAAGACGCTCGTTATATCAAAAATGCTAATGATCGAGGAAATGGAATTGATCAAAAGCTGAAATATCGCACTAGGTATGCGTAATTACGCAGCTGTGAACCTAAAGTCAAAATTTCCATACGGAAGCATCGGAAAATATGATTTCTCCTCCTCGCGGACTTAAAATATTTACGATTTCTAATGTCTAAAATTAGTTACCCATCGTCAGTAAATATATTAAGTCACTCCAGCTTTCATAATTCTAACGCTTATTAATGACGTTACTCATAATTCAGATGTAGCGTGCAAATCAATTTCTTTAATTAGTCAATTTCGCTGTATTCTAATGGAATAACCAGTGATAAACTGCGGCTCGCATCCCTCATACCCTCTATATATGGTCGAATTACTCGTCAGTTGAAATATCCAGGCACTGGCAAAGGGGTCGAAAATATATTTGAATTTCATGATGTCACCGGTGGCTCGTATGACCGAGATACATCGTACAAATTAACCTATAAGACTTTTTATGCTGCTGCACAATCGCGGCTCTTCTTGTCATCGTTCGATCATTACATTTCGTTTGAATCTCGAAAAAATCGGTTAATATCCATGCGCATAAAGGCGAGTTAAATGGTACTTTGTGCCAATTGAACTCACAAAAACTGACACACATATCTTGCATAGACTGTCTATACGCGGACTGCTCAGAGTATTATGTTCTTCGTGAAAAGCACCGTTTATGCAATCTTTTTAATGTTTTTACAGCGCGTATTTTATATCTGCACTCATTCATTACTGAATTGGCTGTTTAATTGGTAAAAATGATTGTACGCCATAAAAAGTAATATCTAAGACTGCAGAGAAGAACACGAAGACATTATACCCTCGGATACTTTTAAGTTTTCCATAAATTTAAATCATTATCGTTAAGCTAATTGGCATGTGGCGTGATTACTAGAAATGCAGCCTGCAGTGACTAGGGTAAGTTACCGCGGGCTGAATTCATTAAGTAAAAACCTATGGCTTTAACGAGATGTAAAAGTCTTTAGACCTAAGAGCATGCCTATGAGGTATTCACATACGTTTACTGCAATAAACGTAAGTTTTGTGAATCTTTATCTTCGATTTTCTCATATACATATAATAAGCAGAACTAAGATAGGAGTTTGAAAATCTAGAAAGATTTATTTCGTAAACATTCTTTTAAACATTCCATTGTGATCCGCAGAAAGATCGATGACGATGATTAATCGACGATGCACTTGAATGACGCTCACGTATATCCCCTGATTCATTCTATTCTTTCGTCGTTATTACACATAAATTGATTTCCACAGAGAAATCGTAATGCGGTGATAATACTACAATGTCAAGGAAAGGCTCGTAAACGCTGGCTACACAGTAGCGCGATGCACCCCCTTAACGGGCTATACGGTCTCTCCCGCGAAGCATAAAAGACTCGGGGCTCTCGCACTTGAAATTCCAGTCGTCGAGCACTCGAAAAGCATCGAGTCATAAAGCACAGAAGTTTGAATTCAGCCGAGGTTATACGAGGAAAGGAAAGTGGGGGCGGCAGGAGGGGGACAAGTAAAAGTGCCTCTCAGAATGAAGTTGTCGTCGTGGCGGTGGCTGCTGGGCTACTGGATGCAGCCATAGCAGAAACTCACGGCGTTACGTCGTTAAACTCCCCCTCGGTTGGATGCCCGAGATACAGTCGCTCTCATAAGGAATTCGACGTTATGCTCGTTGCGTAAAGAGGCTTAGAGAGAGAGAGAGAGAGAGAGAGAGAGAGAGAGAGAGCAAAAGGACTACTACTCGGGTCTCTCGGATAAGGACGAGCTTCATCGGCGCATTACGAATATTAACATTTAATCTCTGGCGTCCAATTGTGCAGAGGAGGAGAGCTCCTGTGGCCTCTGCTGCTGATACGTCACTCTCTCGTGTATAAATTCAGGACGGTCGATATTACGAGTTCGCCGAGAGATACTTTGATGTATATTCGTGTCCAGGTATACATACGCACACCGCGCGCATACACCCTATATATATACATGGAACGATGCACTGGTTACATCCGAAATTTCACCTCTCGTCGCCTCGTTTTCGATTCGCGCGCGCGCTCCTGCCTGCAGGCTCCCAGCAGTGTGAAAGCTTTCGGGCCCGGGGTTGGCGGCGGCGTTTTGATGGTCAGGAAATACAGAGAAAGAGAGAGAGAGCTTTTTGGATTGTGCCAATTGGATTTTCCGACTCGCTGGTGTGTGGATCTCACTTTTTACGGATGATTCTCGGCGATCCTATTTTTGGGGGATTGTGCTAATTTCATTTATTTAACGAACTGACTTTAGCCAATCAATTAGAATTGCTGAATTTAGCCTCACTGTTATTCGAACGTGACGTGTTGAGCTCTGATGAGATGACACAGACTTTCAATCGATTGACGTCTTTTTGTTCATTATAAATTTGGATTTTCCCTACTGCATGATTTTATTAGACTCTTTTGAGCTTTAGGAAAACGTAAATGTTTGTAATCTTTTACATCCGATACGTATATCCAAAGCCAGGGCGAGAATCTAGTTTATTAATAGGCATATATAAATGTAACTTGTGAGTTTATATATTATAAAGAAGCAGAGTGAATCACGTGTAAAATTGAAAATCTAAAATAGACATTGGTGTATCGCAAAATAAAATGTTTTACCGCGATAGTCATATTTTTGAAAGATCCATTCAGAACTGAAATTTTTCTGAAAGAAATAATTTGAATAAATCGGATTTATCAAAGTCACTTCCTATATATTATAGTATCAGATGCAATTTTAATTAGGGATAAAGATCCGAGTCCGAACTAACGTTTCTCCCCCATCACTGACCCGTGACGCAATCGGATAATGTAAATATCAATACGGCTTGTTCTATACTGTAAACAGCTGGGCAGCAGAAACCGGCACAAACACACACACACATACAATCGGTGCTCGAATCGGTGTGATTGTGAGTCTCGTAAACACTACCTCTGTCCTTCTCTTTCTCTTTCGGCGATGAGCGAGTAGAGAGAGAAAGAGCGAAACGAGCGATGGCAACCTCTCATTTTCATCAGCAACTTTTAAAGCGCTGCTGAACGACACCTTAACGTTTATATAGGAGGATGAAATACATAGTTGCCGGACTAATGAGAACTGTAATTTTTTGCTTGTGTTTTTATTGTGCAGACGGCATCGATGATGGCGTGATGGAGATGGATGTATGCGACATTGAAACTCGGAAAAAAGAAGAGACGCGAAATATTGTGTACGAAAGCTTCTTGCGCTATGTGTGGGGGTCAATTTTTATGGCAGGTTTTTCTGCGAAATTATTCAGATTCACGCGCTGGTTTATACGGAGATATAGATAGTCAAGTTTATAAGTTTTTTTTTCCTCTTTCGTATCCATTAATAATACGTAAGAATTATAAAAACGACAGTTCCGACTATACAGTTTAACAAGCGTCGATTATACTTTTAAATTTTCATCCTTTCCTTCAACAATTGTTTTTGCAGTTGTCGAGATTCGCGATGAAAAAAGTATTTGGAAAATATTATTCAAAAACAGCGAGGAATTAAAAACACTTTCCTCAATTCATAAAAATCAGTTGTACGCGAAATAAATGCGCAAGAGATAAGATCGAACGTCAGATTTACAAAAATCGGATGTATCAAGCTGAGTCTCTTGTCATTGTTCAGCCACTGCCGGCAGCAGCACAATTTATTCATTACACTCATTTATGTAACGTTTGCATCTGTATGGTACGATTATTTCCGCGCATTTCTTGCGGCCGTAACGCGATAGCAGCTCCAGAGCATGCGGTGAAGCGAGTCTGGGGCCCGATCGCTTTCAATGCCACGCGATGAAATTTTTAAGTGTCATTACACAACGGAGAGACCCCGCTTACGAGAGAGAGAGAGAGAGGGGGGGGGGGG
>UELV01179759.1:76251-103383 GCA_900490015.1 Megastigmus stigmatizans
GGGGGGGGGGGGAGGAAGAAAGAAGGATATATGATGCAGCAGCAGGGAGAAAACAGAGAGAAGCAGGCGACAGAAATGATTATACAAAGAAGCGTTTTCTTATGCTGCAGCGACCGCGACGTAGTCGTCGTCGACGTTGGCTTGTGCGATGTTGCTGCTGCTGCTGCTGCTGCAGCTGCTTTGTGTGTGTGTGTGTGTCATGAAAGACGCACGGGAGCATGACTTTGAATGTCCAGCGGGATAATTAATTTTGCGATTCGATGATTATCGTCCGTACGGTTGTACACGCGGGATTTACAATCGAACATTCGAATAACATGCGATGTCTCCGAGTAAAGGTCATAATTACGATTCATAATGCTCATTGATTGAAGTGTTGTGTCTGGGCTTTAAATTCGCATCCGTCTTGATTCTTTTTTTTTGCGATTGCTTGGCATTATGCTTCCATTTGTTAATATAAAAGAAAGTATATTTCGCAACAAAAGTATCGAAATCAATCAATTTCGCTTATTTTGGATTTCTATAGTAAAAGCGTTAAGTAATATACAGTACGTCAAATATATATATTTGAATACAGATTTAGTGTGGCTAGCGAAAAACACGTCGGGCTTTGACCGATGAAAGTAGTACACATCGGTCCAAAGCGCGCGAGAGAGATCCAATCTTTTAAGGATCTTTTCCGCTTACGAAGTAGCAGTCTGACGCTAAAACTCTCGTCAAAGTCCGCGTTCATTTTTACGTACAAGCTACAACGTGTATATACATGAAATGCTCCCCCAGCCATTCGTCGCATATGTATATAGAAATGAACATTTTCTTCCAAAGGAAAATGGGGGAAAAAGAGAGAGAAGACAAAGGGCACCCCGTCCATCATGCCGCCCCGAAAAAGTATCGCAAAACCTATAACGAACGGCAGCGCGCGGAATAGAGAAGTCCGATAATCGCCGAGAGCGAGCAAAAAGAGTTGAGCTGTGCTCGTCTGCCTTGGCCGATAACGACGCATTCCCATTCAGGCCCGCGCACCGAGAGAGACTCCGACACAAAAAAGCCGAATACCATCGGGGCTATCGTACTACATAGGAAAGAACTGCTTCCTCGACCGACCGCCACCACCTACATATATATATATATATATATATATACATACATACATACATACATACATACATATACACGAACTCGCCAAGTGCACAGAGACGAAGCAGTACAGGGGCAAAAGGCATGTACGCGAGTCTCGGGTGCAATTTCGCGAGCTGGCGAAATTGAGCGTGTCGAAGCACCACTGCGGCTTTCAGCAGTAGAGAGCCGAGAGATAGGAACAAAAGTGAATCCGCTATCCGCATCCTGTCCCGGCAGCTGCCGCGTGTCTATATGTACGCGTACACAGACACACACACATATATATATGTATATACAGTAGACGTGTACTTGCACACGTTCCGGACTTTGCGCCAGCGTGAAATTGCACGTAGTCGGGAATCGATATAGCGAAATTCCGCGATATCCGCGTGACTCCTCCGCCTCTTCTGCTGCCTTTTTAGCCTTTTAAGTTCGCAGCTCTCGGGATATTAAAGAGTCCGCTCTCGTGATCTGTGACCCATTTCTTTTTTGCCTCTGCCTTCTGCCTTCTGCCTGTCTTCCGACTCTTTGTTTGCGCATCTTTGTCCCAACCGCCTCCTACGCGCGCGAGCGCGATGTTATTAAAATGTTTGCCCTCTTATTTTCTTTCTTTTGCCCCGGTGCGTGCGGCTCGCCCCGATGGAAGGATTCCTGGTATTTACACTCTCTTTCCGGTATTTTCCTACGCGAATATATAAAGTTTCCCCTCTTTACTTTTTTATGAATTCCTCTTATTAAAATAAATGTATACAAATGAATTTGTAATGGTTTGATCTCTAAAAAATCTTTACAATCGCCGTACTTGAGATAATTTTTAACCGACACGTTGTACCCATTTGGATCACCCCCAATTATTCGCCTCACTCGAACAGACGGCTTTCTACACACCGTATAATGGATATCGGTGTAAGGTATATGAATAACAAGGGTAGGTATTCTTTCGTTTCACCGATATATATTTCACTCCGGCAATAAGACCTTGACACTGTGTCCCCGGGGATTGTATACAGGAACTGGGGAAGAGGGGAGGAGAGCGAAAGGGTGTAAGACGAGGAGTGTTTCGAGGATTCGAGGACAGAAGTCAATGGGAGAAGTGACTGTATCGCCATTAAACGCCGCATACTTCCTCGTATTCGTCACTCTTGCACAGCCGAGCGATAAAAGAGTTTACCGCATGGCCATGCAATAATCGTTTTTCATCCATTTTCTTTATTGTTTTTGCAATCCTTGTGTCACTCGATGGTCCGCAAAAGTGCCACCATCGCTTTTTAAAATATCGTCATACCACAGTTGTTCATTAATCCATTTGTTACTTTAACGAGCTCACCGTGATAATAAAGTCCGACCGGATCTTTTTTCACGCATCGGACTAAACAGCAGATAGAAGGCAAATATTTACGCAAATACGAGCTCCCTATTATCGTCTCGATGGACGAAAACAGTAAATTAATTTCGGTATTTCAAACAAACAAGTCATCATATTCCCACTAACGAATAAGAGTGCAAGCGAGCAACGAGAAATAGGTTTATTCTGATGTAATATGCAGCGCTGCCTCTTGTCCTCGATCGGTAAGGACGATCCTTTGTCTTCCTCGAGCGCTCTCGTCACTGCAGGAGTAACGCAAAAAGGGAAAGTTGTTGCCGTTGCCCTCGGATGTACTTACCGACCCGGAGCGAAATATTTGTTTATGGCTCTCTCGCCAAGGCCAAAGCGAGCACATCATCTTTTTTTCCCTTCTCTCTCTCTCTCTGACTCTCTCTCTCTCTCTCTCTCTCTCTCTCTCCATGTCCTAATAAGTAGATCGGTCTATATAAGAAGCCTTGGAATAGGCTGCTGCGCTTTTCTAGGCTGCCCATATAATATATTCTCTTCTTTGTCGTTGAGCTCGATCGACTGTAATTTCACGTGATAAAGTTCCCTATACCCGTAAGAGCGTTGGGATGCAGCCGTATATAAGCGAGCTTTAAAAACGCCCCTGAATACGATATACACACGCACGTGTGCACGAGTGCGAACGCGCGTGTATGCGATGATTTACCGCATCATCAGCAGAGCGCGGGCGAGCTATATGCGGAGAGAGAGGAGAGGGAAAGGAGAAAGAAATTCCTTTTTCGCACCCACCCGCGCACAGCAGCAGCACCACTGACCAGAGGATACGTATATATAAAGGGAATTTTTATTTTCCTGTCGTATATATATATATATATATATATATACACGTGCGTGCGATACGCTCCATAGGGGTGTGCATGGTCGAGTTATGTATAAGGAGCGAAATGAAGTTTTAAAAAAAGTGCGTTAATTGGGTTATTGAGTGTGAGTGTGGGTGGGTGTGATGCTGTGCGCTGCTGAAATTTGAACGTTGCCCTCCTCGTAAACTCGTCTGCGCATAAAGCTTTTTCCCGTGGCTTTGCGAAAACTCTAATGAGGTTCGTGACTTTGTTTTCTAATCTTCGCAAAATGCAGGGAATTTCGTTTCTTCGCGCGTTCAGCCTCGCTTCTCAGTTTCTTCAAATTACTCACATTTAAGTATAAAGCAATATTTATGAGTTGGAATTAGTGAATAATCAGCGATTGCATTATCTCCGTATTATTCAGCGTGAGTCGAAGCTTTTTCCTCCTGATTCTTAATATGAAAAAAAAAAAAAAAAAAAAATATCGAAACTGATTTACGTGCGAACATTCTATTCAATTATAGTGGTTGTTGAACAAGTAATGAAAAGTAATGAGATAGTATAGGAAACAAGTTCAGTTTCACTCTTAACGAAGCTAGCAGCAAAAAAGAAGGTTAATTTAGAATTTCAACGGCATAAAAATGTTGATTACGATTAATTCGTTCAAATATCGGTGTGTGCAACAATTATTTCTTCGCGAATTTTCCGAGATGCAACATACTGAAAATACCTACTATTAATGTTTTAGAAATGGTTTCAAACAAGTAAATATAATATAACAGAGATATGGTAAATACGTTTTATCGTAAAAGCTCTGATACGTTTGTTTGCATTCTCTTAAGTCATCATTATCGTCGAGAAGTTTTTTAAAAATTATTTCACTCCCGAGTATGCAGCTTAAACACGTTCTTTAGCACTTTTTACATATTCAAGCTTTATTGAATCGGAAAACAATAATAACCGCGTTTCGATAAACTCTAACAACAAGATAATGATTAACATCGCTCAATAGAATGGAACTGATATTTCCAGAAATAATCGCACTTTTGAACCATTGAGAACATTTAACGCGATAAGATAGGAATTCATATAATTTTAATAAGCAGCATGTACAACTCTAACTTTCTACTAGATCAAATACCAAAAACGTAAAGCAAAACACTGCGTATATATGTTGAAGCAGCTTAACTCATTGTTGATTCTTTTATTATATACAAGCAGTTTTTTCACATTTGTAATAATTTGTTTAGCGAGCATATGTGATAGACGTGTTTCCATGCGTTTCAACGGTCGAGCCTGTCGTAATATGCAAAACATACCTTCTAATATTACCACTAAATCTTTGGTAAAGCAACGGCCGAACCATTTCCCTTTCGTTCCATGAAATGCATGTCATTCGCGGAGAAAAAAATTATTCCCAAACTGATCCCATTGCTGCTGCATATATCCTACAGGGGGATACACACACACACGCGCGCGCGCGCGCAACAACTGCAATAGCATACGTAAAATTTAACGATTTTCTTTATTGTTCTCTTAATCGAACGATACGGCCAGCAGTTTACCCTATATCCTCTCTTGGCGCTATTCCATAAAGGTGCGCTACTGCCTGGACTGTTAAGTTTATCTCGCGCTCTTTACAATTCCTTTAGCGCAAGTTCCAAGCTATTCTCTTTTTTTTCCTCGCTCAACTCGTTATCGCAATGCTTTTTTCCCCCGCGTTTTGTCGGGTTTCACCTCTCTCGAATTATAGGATTTATTTCCAATAGCGTTCTACAGCTCATCCGTCACCATAGATACTATATATAGAACGCCGAATTCTCGTCCTGGACAGCAGCAGCATATATTGCCCTGTGTGTGCAGTGTGTGTGGGTGTGTGTCGGTGGAGATTCTAGCGTCAGACGTTATAAACGCGATGGTATAGCTCCGGCCGAGTGGCCTGTATGGAAAAAAGACACGAGACACGAGATAGCTGGCCACCGTAACGTTACGGCTGATTGCGATTATTGCTGTGGCCCCGCGGTGACGGTGACGACCGCGGACGCCGGTTCGCAGAGCGAAAGAAATCGACGTGCGCAGGGGCTTTTGAATGGGACGAGCGAGCTGACCAAACTGCCATTGGCTGGACGTGTGGCTCTCGGGGGGTCGCGTGCAGGTGATTCGTTCTGATAATTTTTTTTTTTTCGACAACGTGGGGAGGGGAGTTCGAGAGATGGCCCGTGGAGCTGGTTTTGATGTTTGCTGGGACCGAGCGCGGGGGGAGCGGATTCGATGCGGTTATAGCGGCTCGGTATCCGGGACAATTTAGAGTCGCTCCGTGTATAGGTTTGCACTTTTCTATTTTACCGGTGCAATAGGTTACTTATGCTTATGGATAAATATTTTTACAAGTTTTATTTGTTCTTTAGAAGTATTGAAAGTAATGCTATATCCAAGCATTGTAATAAATATAGTAAATATACCAGTATTGTTGTGCCTGGTAATGTATCAATCAATGGATCAATTACTGTATATGAGCTTCTAAGCTTCTAACATTTAATTAATAGAGAATGTATTTTTTATCCTGTGTTTTAATTAAAAAATTCAATTGTCCAGTAATACTTTATAGAGAAATAAATCATTTCCAACAAATATTATTATCATTTAATTTCACCGATGAATAAATTTAATAGATTTTAATTAATCGTGAAAAACAAAAAGAGGAATAATTTACTGAATAGATAAAAATCTTTAAAAAGAATACCAGAAATTTCTAGAGTCTGTTTAAAATATATGTGAAATATATACAACAAAATGAAAATGTTTTCTCTCTTACTAGGAATCCATATTTATAACATTTTATGGAAACATGTACTTTTAAAGATTATGACTTTACTCTTTGACATTTCGATATCAAAAACTTGTTGATGAAAATATTTATGAGTAAACACTTGCGTAACCATTTCATATTCAATGTGCTTTTTTGCACGACGATAATTATAGGTAGATATTGAACAAAATATTTGTTAGATTTAAGTATTAAATTAATTGTACATTCATTTAATTATAATTTAAGATCGAAATTTAGAAACTATATAAAATATCCACAAAACAGATTAATATCTTCGGGATGAATCAATTCGTGCTTGTATTATTTCCAGAAAATGCTACAACTGTACGATTGCGAAGAACGATAGAGTTACGTAATTTAATATCATCGGATTAAATTTTATATAAATTTACAAAACATTATTAATCTTATTTAAATGCACGCGTACGCGTACAACGGCACGAAAGCTAGACCAACTAAAAAAGATTACTTTCTGACGCCCAAGTTAGATAAGACCGAGCACGGCTTATACTTTTAAGACGGTTAGTATAGTAAACTACCATGAATATTCGCACGCTGCCAAGGAAAAAATTGCATTTGGATCTGAGACACAAATTTTTTTTTTCTCACGAACGCCAATGTCAAGTGTATAGGTAGGTATATTTTTTACCTCTCAAGAATTAATATTTATTCGATTCGACGAGAAAAAAATCTTTCAAACTATACACTTTATTTCCAATCTAATCTCAAAGAAGAACGAAAATTATGTAAAACGACATCTCCTATTATTATACTGGATATTTGCATGACAAAAGCTGATCCCACTCCAATTAAAATCGATTCGCACTTTGAAACAAAAAGCCTTTCCCTATTTATTTTCTACAAGCTCTCAAATTAGAGGGAAAATGGAAAAAATAATTTGTTTGCAAAGTGGAGGACTCTTTTGAAACAACGTTTCTCAACTTTATGAACCAATATTTTCCTCTCGCAACTTAATTTACGGAAGCCTGACACGAGTCCGTAGCAACAGAGTCCCGGGAAAAATGAAGGCGGCGCGATGTCGCGCAGTTCAATTAGCCGTTGCTGCTGCCGCTGCTGCACGTCATTGGAATATTCGTGGTTTAGCATACGCTTGATCGGTTTATAACGAAACAAATGAAAAAGTAAAGCCTGGTCTCTCTCTCTCTCTCTCTCTCTCTCTCTCTCTCTCTCTCTCGTCATCGTCGGCGTCCCGGTGGCCGTTTAATTTGAAACGCGCTAAGGCGAAACTCTTCGTTCAAATTACAAATGGACTTTGTCCCAAAGAACAAAAGGTTTCGTAACGAAACTACTCTGCCACCGCATGTTTCTGCTACTTATCTGCGTCGTCACGATAAATCACGGCTTAACAATGTTCAGCTGCAATAAAGAGTACAGAGAGGACGGATTTTTCATTTATATATAAATTTCATAATATTATTGCTGGTAGAGAATTTGACGAGTACATATTTGGTTACCTCAAAATTTCAACGTTCCAACATCATTAGCAGCAACAATGCTAATCCAGTAATTTAATTTTACTCAACAAATAAGTTTCTATGACTGACAATTATCGGCAAAATGCGAAACAATAAAACAGTAATTAGAACTGTTTTTCTTCATTGGCTAATGTTTCATTATAGGTGCTTTTCCGCAATCTGATAATGTATAGTTTATATTTTTAATTGTATGAAATCGATAAGGTTCAGTAATTTTATGTAATTTTAATAACGTTTTAAATAGGTTTTGGTCATGAATCGAAGGCTTATGCCGTGACTTGAGCAGTTAGATAAACACAAATCCAATATTTTCTTTATACTGACGTCAGAGCCACTGCCCCAAATCACGTATAGTCTTCACAATTATATTTTATATTGCAATAATTGTATTTCTCGACAGACTCAATGACTATGTTTATTAGACTTGATTATTTTTAGACATTCGATAAATTAGAGAAAATTTCGTTTCGCCATTACTTCAATTATACGAGTATCTGATGAATCTACGACACGAAAAATAATTATCTAAAATACTAAAATTCATCGTCACGTAATAATGTTATATAGCAAAATAAATACATTCAAAATCCACTTACACCTTATACTTAAAAGACGTAAAATGTCCAGTATTAAGAAAAAAAAAAATAAAATATTTTTCACATCGTTGGAACGTGCGCTGGAAGCTACTCTCATTACGTACGCTCTTGAGGTATATCCTGTATGCAGGGCCGTATCGAGTCGGGCGCCTAACGGGGTTACGTAGAAATAAAAAAAAATATTATTTAATACACGGAAAGAATATACGTTGAACTTTTCATTCAGTTCTTGACACTGACAATATTTGATTAATAATATTTCATTGACAATTAGTTACAACTTACAGAATATGAATAAAATATGCTTTACATTTTTGAAATATCCTTATCACTGAAATTATATTTCCTTTAAGAAATTAAGTTCTAATGGTATGTCTTGTTTCTTATCTATCCAGTGACCATATAACTTTGTAATCACATTGAAAATAAACTTAAGCCACAGTGTAGTCGTCAAATACATATACATAGCCTACTCTTATATATTAAGCGTAAACAAAAATTTGAGGTCTCATGTCGAACAACATTTTTTCTAGTAAAAGTCTGTTTCACTGTATATATGCTTATCTATAAAAGTTATCTATAAAAAAAAATACGTATACCATAAAGTTTGTCAGATAAAATTTTATATTTTCAACTTGCCTGAAGAGAAAACTCATCAATAAATTTATGTTTACTGATTTTTTAAATATTTTACGGCAACTGAGTTCTCACGAAAATCGTTCTTAACGATGCATTTTATCGAGTAACATATTCTAAGCTAAATTGTACCCTATATTATACGGTTACTATTTTGTATTCTCCACATATTTGCCTCAAGGGCTCACATGCAAATTCCAACTTTCACAGTTTAAATTACTTTTAATACAAAATGGAAAAAGATTTTGCCTTCTTAACAAATGCACAAATTCGAAATGTAAATATAGTTGTATAATTATAAAGATTTTCCTATTATACAATGCACACAACGATGTTGGCATTTTAACCTCAATTGTCACTTTTAACGTACTGCTTTTCTAATCGGTCAATGTTCCAGTATTTTTGTAGAATGTAGTATTAGTGCTCTTTTGGTATCTAATGCACTCGTCTAGTTTTTATGAAATTCTCTCGAGAATGCTCTCTTAGGATCGCTGCAAATCGAATTTTTAATCTTCAGCTTTATCGGTGTCAGTTTTTTTCCATTTCATTCGCTTAATTGACGCAGTTTGTGCAAGACCTACCTAATACTTCAACTAACTCTAATATGGACATATTGATCTTATTATACTACACATAAAAGAAAGACATATACTCTACACGCTTTTCTTTGCGGAGAAAATATCAATATAAAAAATTCTAGCTTTGATTTGATAACAGCTTTTATTGAACGTTCTGGTGTGATTTCGAGCACGAAACTTTATATATGACAGATCGCAGCGAATCCTCGCCACCTTGACTGGTGTATTTTCATCACCGCGGTCAATAACCCATTCTAAACTGAGAAACACCATGCAAAGATCAATACGAAAACTTGCCTCAACTTCGATTTACGCCTCTCCCTGTCTCCCGTTTCGTGGAAAGTTCAAATGTGCGACTCGTCGCTCGTGAAAAAGAGAAAAAAAAACAACGTCGTTCGCCCACGCGCCATTCCGCTGTGTGTTTCGACGAAATTCCACGCATCTCGAAAAGAAAGAGAGCGACATGTGGACAGATGCGCGGCAGCGTTTCCCGACTTCTCTACCTGCAATTTTCCTTTCACGAGACAAAATTCACTGCGCTCGAGTCCCCCTGGTCGAACGTCATGTGACGGGAGCGACGAAATAAGCCTCGGCTAATTAGCGCCCACAGGCGCAATATTCTGTACCAGCTCGCTAAGCCAATGTCTCTCGTATATTATTCAATGATATTCGAGGCAGAAATGTTCGAGGTGAGGGAATGTGGTTTGACAAACGATGCGCGCAACGATGCTATCCGACGGATTGGTGAGTATATGGCACCGTTGCTTTTTCCCTTATTTTCGCGGAGTGGAGGTTTGAGGATGTCTGCGGCTTGATTGCCAATAAGGAAATGTCTGTTCGGCTCGAAATTTTAATCAGTCTGCATTCGTGTTTGTTTTGTTCTAAAGAACAGTCGGGAAGTTTCCAGATGATTAAACCGCGTTATACTCCGAAGTTTTCCAGTGACGAGTTTTTTTTTCTTTGGATCCCTGAAAACTTTCTTCTCCTGGACTTTAAATTAACTAAGGTACACATTGGATGCTGTTTAAACTTTCACAGATGTTTTGAGCAAAACATTCATCCGCATCATCATGCGGTTGTTAAATAAGGTGATTAAGCGGCTGATACTGGTACAGCTTGATATAAACATTGATGCAGATCAATATAAATATTTGGACCTTTTAATTTAATTCTTGATGACTAATAATATAAAAGATAAACAGTTTGTGTGTCATCGGTGTGGAAAGTTTGATTGTGTCATTTATGTATAAAGGATGGATTATAAGTTCACTTCGATCGTTTGACCTGATATTAACTACCTATAAACATTGTTTCACATTTAGTGCGAACTATTTTTCGGTATGTACAGGAAATGCAAAAATCATTTTTATGCATGTAATAAATTGCTAGTACCACAGCCATGCAGGTACATTATGTCACATAATTTTAAGTTTCGCTCACTAGCATAAAACGTGTCAGCTTTCTTTGTAAAATTAGAAAAGCCACATTCTCATATGCTATGAAATAAATTACAGATGTAGCGGCAAATGTAACGATTCATGTGCAAAAGCAGACAAAACTGCATCAGCAAACTACGTAAAACAATTTTGTTACGGTAAGCATGAATTGCGACAAACGCAAACTCTGTTGACATCTTTAGCGTCTTATTCTTCTCTTATCGACTTTGAAATTTCGTTAGAAATTACGGGATGTTTCTCTAGAAATATTACAGTGGACAAGTCTGCAAAGTACAAACAAGGTTGCCGACTTGCGAGAGTCGTATCGAAAGAGCTGTCGCCTGGAAAACCTACTTGGATAATAAGTTTTCGCCGAGTTTGGAGGGGTAGGGGAAAAATATGAAGTGACGAAAAACTTCACCACAAGATGGAATTTCGTCAAAAGGATGGTCTTGGTTGGATTTTGTATTTTCCTTCGGGCGGAAGGCGGCAGCAAAAATGAAGAAAGAGAGTGAGAGAGGAAGGTGGTGGGAGGGTAGGGGACAGAAAACGTGTTTCTTTGGTGACCAGATAAAATTTTTATTTTTGTCGTTAGCGTTGAAGTTACATTTTTCAACTTTATAAAATTTGATAAAATTAAGGATTTGAATGAATGTTTTTTATCAATAATTTCCTTTGCCTCGTAATTATTAATTTTACAGATTAATAATTATGCTTGTAATATAACTTTTTTATAGTGCTTTATAAGGTAATGCTTCATTACTTTTTCTGCAGTTATATTTTATTTCAGAGACTCTCTTTTATATATTATGAAAATATTAGATTTGTTGAATTAAAACTATCTATGATTGTCCTGAATAAATTAAACAGAACGGAATACATTGCAATGAAGTCATAATAAATGAATATAATTCAAATGTTGATTATTGGTTAATAATACCTAGAAATCTTTTCAGTGTTAATGGGGTGTCAAAGCCCTACAGTTACCACTAAACTGTTTTACCGATCCAATCTCGAATAATTTGTTATAACTAAATAAATACTTGGAATAATGAAAAACCCGAATACAGGTGCACTTCGTCTATGAATTATCTATCATCTAGTAAAGTTTGAAGTAAATATTTCAATGACACCTTCAAAAATTCTTGTTTCGGTACAAGCGAATTTTTTCGGAACAAGAATTGTTTAGGGTTCTTTAAAATATTCACTTAAAACTTTGCCAGGTGGTAGATAATTCGTAGACGAATTACACCTATATTTGGGTTTTTCATTGTTTCAAGTATTTATTTAGTTATAACAAATTATTCAAGATTCGATCGGTAAAACAGTTTAGTAGTAACTGTAGGGCGTTGACACTCCCTTAAGGGTATGTCAGAGCCAAGAATGACCATCACCTAACCACACGACATTTTCCTAGTACATATTTTGATTGGGTTTTGAAATGGCATAATGATTCTTTATTGAAATATACTCTTTATTAGATTAGATTCTTTATTAATATAATGTTCTTTTCCTTAAATGTATTAAATACGTTTATAATTTTAATATTCTTCAATAATAGATTAATTTTTTTACAGAAATTTATCCGCATTTTACAAAATAGGCAAATTACCAAATGTGATCCTTTATTGAAATGTGGAGGGTGCTCTCTCTCTTTATAAAAATGTATACTTTTTGGGTTCTAACATGGGGCGGAGTTGTGGAAATACGCCATGTTTGATCACGTGTTACCGTATAAACCAATTGCTTATGAGAATTTGTAGCTTAAGATGTTTTTACTTTTTACCACCAGATGTCGACCCAACAGATCTTAGATCTCAGTATAAAACATTTTTTTATCGGCAAGAATGATTTTAGGTTAGGTGACAATCATTAGCGCTCCGACATTCCTTTTTACCACAACATTTATATAAAGATAAATGTAGTTGAGAACGGCATGAAAATATTTACGATATTATACAATTTAGTCCTTTATTCGAACTAATGAATTGTAAACCAAAAAATAAATTTTGTAATCATATAATGATGATATGATACAATTTATTTTACATTTATCTATTAATCCATGTTGTTTCTTAACATATTGAATAATTTATATCTAAACTTGCAGCTATGATGAAGTTATTATCAGAGAATTAAATATAAGTATTGCAAAGTTTAAATAATATTTCTTCTTGAGAGAATCTAGATAATTTCCCACTAGTATAATAATTTCGAAAGAACATGTGCAACTTTCACTTTCATCTTAATCATATCTACAATTATTGCAATAATTTCTTACATTTTTAGACATGAAATTAATAATAATGCTATTTCCAGTCTTTAAAATGTTCCTTTCAATTAAGAAAATCTGTAACTGACATAAGATTACAATGATCCTAATATGCTTACGATCTGTTATTAAAACATTACCTAAAAATTCTTGAGCTTAATAACATTTTAATTATAAAGTGCAGTTGTGCAGAAAATCTGCTTACAAGATCTTTGGAAACTACCTAATTGCAAAACAAAAGTATATAATCGCAACTGAAATCTAGCACACCAACTTTATAATCTTCAAATATAGAGCTTATCATCAGTCTTAGATTGTTTAACACTCCTTTTATAAATAAATTTGTTCTCTTCCTATTGTTTCTTTTAAAAGTTCTTAAATTATTTTTCACAGAACATTACAATATTACATATATGTTATATGTAATACTGCAAAATTATAATGTAACATTTTATTTCGTACAATATTTCCAAAATTTTATAATTTCTCTTCACCGGTCTTTATTCAGCGGAAATACTTTGTATTCTTCAAATCTTTTGACAAACTATCTTAAAAATATTCTTTTAATATTCCAACTGTACAGTGTAATAAGACACTGAAAATTGTCTGCAAATTCGTGAAAATATCAATTCCTTGATAAACAGAATATACGGTCGCCTTGAAAAGTCAAAAAACTGCCCTAGTAAAAGCACACGGAAAAAGACTAAGGGAACTACTGCGCCAAGAGCGATGTAGCAGCACCACTAGCAATAGTGTGCAGCGGCTACTCTGTTTCTGGGGTAATGGTTACCCCATTCACGTACGGAGAGTTGACATAATTTTTTTTCGATTAATTATCTCGAAACTTTACACTCATCGAAATCGAATAAAAAATTGTTTCCAATGTAAAATTTTGCGCTCTTCCAATTGGTGCAAACCATTTTGTTCTAGCCTAAGCCGTTCTCGAGATATAAGCACATAAAACTTTGAAATTCTGTTTTCGCATGGAACCTCTGGACCTAGGAAGCTGCAAATATGAAAATCGATTTTTTCGACCCCGATTTACCTAATGACCAAAATACAGTCGTTTCTATTTCATTTGTGTTTTGTATCTTGTTACTGTACTATATGTATCTTGTTTATTATACTATAGCATGGGCGAATGGTTCTTTCAGGAAAAGTGAACTGCTCTCCCGTTTGAAGGGCAAGCAGCTCGCCGTACGCGTTGATTAGCAACAACACCAGTTGGGACAACCGCTCCCCCAGTCTTTTTTCCGTGCATGTTTACATAAACTCTATACACCGCGCCTCACCTCCAGACCTCGTGCTCCAAATACTTTGAACCGAACCAAATACTCCCTCCAAAACCTAAAGCTTTCTCCTACAGAAAATCCCAGTAAAAACCGCTGAATAATCGGAGCGCAAAAAATCATTGCAACCAAGCCAACAATCCAGTGGCACATTCCACGCGCGAATCTTGAGTCACGCGGCCGCGATCACGCAAAAACAACCTGTAAGAAAAGCGAGTCTTTACCTCTTGGTGGCATCGAGCAAGGCGCCCTGGAAGGACTTGCTTCCGTGCTGGTAGCTGACGACGACGATGTCCGGCAACGCGGTCTCGACGGTCACGAGGATCTTGTCACCGGGCACGAGGATCCGAGGCTTGCAAGCAGCGGACGACTCTTTGCCGACGGCCGCGAGCTGTTCCTCCTCCGGTTCCGGATCATCCGCCATATTGTACTCTTCCCCTAGACAACGCGACCAACAACTTGGACCTCCTCCAGGGGACGAGGTAAGCTTCGACTCCTGGTGGTCGGTCAAAAGAAAAACCGGTCAAGAAAACCAAAAGAAACACAACACAAGCTCGCGCACTACGTGCGTAGAATTAGCCGAGAGCCGCGTGGCTCGCAGGTCCTGCGTCCTGGGGAAAAAAAAACTGAAAATATCCGTTGAAACTGGTGTGCGGCTGGCGCGTGCGGCCTGCTCAGCCAGCAGCGCACGTTATCCGACGGGCGCGCGAGGTAAGCGCGCGCGGCCGCTCGAACTCAGTCCAGCTCGTCGTCGTCGCGCTGCTCGGCTCGCGCGCGCGGCCCCCAGGCCGTGGCTCTCGCCGTTTAAGCGCTGGGGCGCTCCGTCGCACCGGGCACGGCGATGCTTCTAGCTATATGTATACACAGCCTCGTACACGCACACACGAAACCCGCGCGCGCACACACTCGCTGTCTCTCTCTCTCTCTCTCTCTCTCTTGCTCTCTCTTGCTCGCTCTGGCTCACGGCAGCACGTACGCGGCCAAGAGACGAGAGGCTCTTCTCTCCTGCAGTGGACTCTCGCTCTTGCGCGGGGCGGCGCGCGGGGCGAAGGACGCGCGCACGCAGCACAGCTGGTTGATTCTATCCGGCGGCATGGCACACACACGGACACGCACACGCGGTGCGGCCACCACTCGCCGTGTTGTGCCAGAGCGCGCGCTGGAGAGACACGGAGCGAGAAAGAGAGACAGAGAGAGCGGTGTGCTCTGCTCTGGCTGGCTAAGGCTGCGCATGCGCGAGGCGGACCAACTCTCTTCAGGGACGGAGGCGTGGACGAGGACTCCCCAGCGCTTCTCTCTCAGCTGCGCTGCGCGCTCTGCGGTTTCGATGGGAGCGAGACAGATTGTACAGTGGCTCTTGCTCTTGCTCTTGCTCTTGCTCTTGCTCTTGCTCTTGCTCTTGCTCTTGCTCTTGCTCTTGCTCTTGCTCTTGCTATTGCTATTGCTATTGCTATTGCTATTGCTATTGCTATTGCTATTGCTATTGCTATTGCTATTGCTGCTTCCATGCATGAATGAGAAAAACGGAGGATTTTTGGATGCACTTTTTTTTCTTCTAGATGATTGTTTATTGGATCGTTGTTGTGAGCTGCAGTGCAGGCGATTGATGCCTGTTTTGTAGATTTTAAGGGGAAACGAGGAGACATCGAGGGATCGGAAAGAGATGAATGCGATGGTTTTTTGGTAGCTTATGATGGATCGTTGATGAGTCTATTTATTATTATTTATTGCCCGAACAAACCGCACTCTTGCGCATCACGACCGTTTTCGCGATGAAGTTTATGAATTATTCCGCTGGACGAGCGCACATGTGCGATAGAAGACTGCAACGTGCGCCCGGCCGCTCGAAGCCATGCTCGCAACAGCTCAACTCTTACCCTATACCTATAACAACATTTTTTTTCGACCAAGAGAGATGGATGTAAACTGACTGCAACGAGAGAGAATGGTAATAAGACATTTTGAGCAGTGTAATAATGCAGGTGGAGATGCATCGACGATTTCTCACTTACTATATACTAATTGAACAAAATGTACTTTTAACATTTACGTTGAAATTTATACTAGGATACGATCGCGATAGACGCTTAAAGGGAAGTAAAGGGAGAGGGAGAGAGAATAAGAGTTTTAACGCGAGTAGATTATTGTTCAATGGGTTATTGTAAAATTATATAGTTTGGAGCAGCCTTTATAGAACATGTAGCGCTGAGAGTGTACTGAGAGTGTAAATGAGAATTTACATAGGTAGTCAAATAAAGACATGCAAGATAGCGTCAAAGCCTCGAAGAAATAATAAAATGTATAGGTGGGCGAATATATAGATATACAAGGAATCATCATCTTATTGTCCGTGTGATTAAATATTTAATAAAATTTGAAGGTTTCTAAACTGTGACATTTGCGACGCGATTAAGTGGAACGCTAAAGGAAAAATAAAATAACATAATTGTAGTGAATTATTCTAAGGTAATGAAACTTTCTATTTGAAAAAACTGATATAGCTAATGTTTTAAGTAAATTGGAGTTAACGATGATTCTCTTAAATTTAGGATGAAATTTGAAAAATGAAATTGTTATGGAAAACATAAAATGTGACCTTTTATGCCCTGGAAAAAGTGTGAAAGAGGGAAAAATACGAAAGAGGCCGAGGCCATGAAAAAAGGGAACAGGCACAAAAGGGGACAGTAGATGGATGAAGCGCTGGATAAATTCTGGTCAAATTCTCACTTTAATGGCAAAGCTTACAAGTATTTTAGCAGACATTATATAATTGTGCACATATTAAAGAAATACTTAGTCTGTAAATCATGATTTATAACTTATAAAACTCTTAAACTTAAATTCAAAAACTTCAGAAGAATTTATTAGAGATTTGCGAAAAATTGATTCATAAGTACAGAATATTCTAAGCATTTATCTAATATATTCTGAAGGAATATTTTAATTTAAAGCAGAGTTTTACAATCAAGCTACTAATGGCAAAACAAACGACCGAATCATTTGTTTTATAATTATCCAGCGAAGAGGACAGAATTTACAAAGGGAAAGGTAACAAATTGTTCGTAATCAAGCATTTTGATTGTTATAAGGTTCAAAAAGCTAGTCGAAATCTAATAAATTTTAGGTGAGGGAAAGGGCGTGCCAGATATAAAGAAAGAGGGAGACATCGAAGCAGAAAGAGAGAGAAAGCAGGAGAGTGAGAGAGCAAGAGAGTAAGAGCAAAAGAGAGGGAGGCAGAGAGGGAGAAAGAGAGGGAACAAGAACGAGAGTGTGAGTGAGAGAGAGAGAGAGAGAGAGAGAGAGAAGTGGAAGAGACAGACACCATCCATAGATCGATAGGAATGTCCTCCCATTTATTGCTAGATACACTTATGTATACGTTTAGTGGAAAGAACGTTGAAAATTTTGTCAATTCTTTATTTTATATAATATTAGAAATGAAAATGTTGAAATGTGCCTTAAATTGCAATTTTAATTGTAGAATAATCGCTGTACTTAGTTCGCTGATAGGCTTCACTATTGTAATTGTCTAATTTTAAACATGGAAAAACTTGGCCACGATATATCGCATTATTCATTGGAGCTAGTTATACCGCAACGTACGAGTTGAAATTTTATTTCTAATAATAGATACGACGTTTCTAGCTACAAAATTGAAGTGCATTATAGCAGCATTGTGACTAAGAGGAAATTACGATAAAGTTCGCTACTGCGATGCATGAAATTTTCAATAGAACTCAAATGCTTCATTTATCCGTATAACAGAATATGCGATCGATTTTGATAATTTAGTAAATCACTCGGATCGTATGATATAGCAACGTTTTGAAAATTATATAAATCAATATTGCAAAGATTCCGTGATCCTGGTTTCAAAGTAAATAAGTATTTATTTTATTTAACAAAGACAAGATACAAGGGAATTTTTGGGGAAAACGACGCCTACTAATAAATTTTTCAAATGGCCATTCGTTTCTTGATTATCGTCCCTGCAGCTTGGTATTTCTGTCTCATTCTCTCCCACTCCAACGAGTGTTCGTATAGCGTTGCCATAGTCCCTTATACTCTTCACCTCATACTCAAACACTCTAAACCTCTATGTTTTCTTTTTAACACACATCGTTTGATGCAGATGTTTGACCAAGTATTTTATAAAAGTGAGCGTAAAATTATCATGAAATATAAAAAAATATTTACCGTTGATGTTGATTCTACTACGAAAATATGAGAATTTTGAGGGGCGAATTTCAAAGTGAATATTTTTTTATGCTTGGATAGTCTGCATCTCGAATTTATAACAATTTCAATAACTGTTATATATATATATTTGTTGAGTGCAAAATTAATTAGTTATCGACAAAATTTTACAAATTAAATTTTTTTTTTTTAAATAAAATTTCTATGAGTTTATCCGCATTCAAAACAAGATTCAAATTAAGGCAAATTCGTCATATAATAAATAATAGATTTTTAATAATAATTGGTTAGTAGTAATTTTAGGTAGCAAGAAAGAAGCAGATGAGGGAGACAGTGAAATTTATGGAATGACAGAATAAAGTAAAATGAAGATAGATGGATAAGTACATAAATCTTACTTAATTTATTGCAACGATGGGCAAGGATAAAATATTAAAATTTACGATTTTCGAAAGCCAAATAACAAAATTATCTTTTCTGTCACAGTTAATACAGATTCATATAATAGCCTATTAAAAACCTGATAAATACACAAAGTGTAAAGTAAAACCAAAATTCTGTATAAAAATACGTACTAATAGTGCAAGATCATTAATATTATTAGTTTCATTCGTTCCATTTTACTGAGTAAAAAAATACTTTTACTCTCTCAAAAATTTATTATTGTTAAAAGTAGCAATTCTTTTATATAAAATAAATGTACATACCAGAGGAATATTTTTACACTGCTTTTCCTTTTAAACTTGATGTAATTGAGAATATTTTTTGAAAAATGCGGTTACTAAAAAATACCTCTCCTTTCACATATACACGAGAAAAGTTTTTTCCAAGTGCTCCGAATAAAATTTTTATCATAGACACATGCAAAAATGTAGCAAATAGTATAAAGAAAATAATATTTTCAAAGGGAAAGGGTTTTTTGAAGGAAAGAAGAACCATTTTTTACGTTCATTAATTTTCATAGTAAAGGACTACGCACAGTGATACAATTGGGCTATACACTAAAGTTAACCATCCCGTATAATTTCCGTACCAGCGCGGGATACAGCCATTTTTCTTGAATTTTTCCAGACCAAGAAAGAGCTCGAGATGTAGATGAGCTTTTCGCTCCTCTCGAAGGTGAGAAAAAGCCATTCTCGTAATTGAGAAATCTAATGACCTCCGGGCAGATCGGTGAAATGAGAGGCAACGCCATCGCGCCATCGCCGTCGGTGCTAAACAGGGGAAATTCGCGCTTTGTGCCACGCCACAGAGAAGGCCTTACCCTCCTCGCCGGCTGACGCCTCTCGCAGTTCGCACACACACACACACACACACACACACACACACACACACACATTCTAACGCACACCAATACATATATATCCCCGCAGAGAGTGAGAGAGGAGGGAGACAGAGAGAGTGTGAGAGCACCAGCAGGTACTTAGAGAGCTCGGTCTCCTCCGGATCTTGTTACCTCAATTTACGAGGTTTTTTTCCTCCTCTTTTTTCAGACTGGCGCTACATTGTGTCCTTCGCATACACTGTACCTACGTTCTATTCTATGTAGTACGTTGAATTGCCGAAACTATTCGATATATATAGAGGCTTTTGATGTACACATGGGGGAGCGTATAAACCGCGCGTGGATATACTTTTTGGTACGATGCGAGTTGCTGTATACATATAGGGTGTTGTTACGTGCGATCGGGCGCGCGCCCGATTAAAATGATGCTAATGCCATTGATTATATAGGTGGCATATGAAGCTGTTAAATATTTCATAAGAGAGGCGATAGCGCGCGGGGTGTAGATGCAGTTTAGCGCGGGTGTATATTTGGTATACGCGCGGAGGGTTGATTGTCCTATTAAAGCCTTATTAATTACTTCTTCTGGGCTCTAAGCGCGCTATTGCGGCGTGCCCCGAGCGCGCGCGCCATTTTTACCGCTCCTATCGTATCTTAATAACATTATATTATTTTGCTCGGCTCAGGGCGGCTGCTGCCGAGTGCTGCCGAGTGCTACTGCTGCTGCTGCTGCTGCTGCTGCGGCGGCGACGGCGTCGGTGAGGCGGCACGAGCGCCTTGACGTTTAGGAGGTTGCTTAATACCTCGTAAAACACCTCGGTCGCGGATGCTAATTAAGTCGAACAGTTTATGCAGGGCTTTCGATTATGATATGGCTTTTGAATAGGTTTCCTCGACTGTGCAGCAAATCGGATTTGAATATGCTGCTGAATAGATAAGAAACTCGACTTATTGCTACATTTTATATTCTACTGTGCGACCTTTGTATATAAGTGAATTCGATTCTAATGCAAAGTTTCGTAATGTGTTTAATTGTGACGGGGGGCGCGAGTTTGATTGAGAGATTGTTTTCCCCTTTAAATACATTAAAAGACTATATGGAAGAGTAATTCAAACTGGATTTTAGCTTGACTGGACGGCCGACTCCAGATGGGATCCAGATGATAAAGTCGGGTCGATTTCTAAGAAGACTTATCAGTTGGGAAATTCTCTGCCGGCGTTATCTAGTAATCAGATTAGTTTTCCAAAACCTTAGATTCTGATACTTGGTGGAGTTTGAACATATATATATATATATATAACGTAGTTTCTGTAAATTGCAATATTCTTTGTTTTACTATTAAACATTACCTAAATTATCTTGCTCCCAAAGTATTTACACTATTGCAGATAGCGTGGATTAATTTATATAACAAATGTAGAGAATTACAGTTGATGCTTCTGGTTCCGCTTCCAACAGTTCTCTCAAACAATTACCGCGGGGTTACATCCGTTACGTCTTGTTTAATAACAGACCGCAACTATTGATTTTCCTGCGCTATCTAGGGCTGCAGAGACGAAGGGATCAGTCCGTTAAACAAAGACGTGGAAAATTGTTTTGATATTATAAATATATGTATACACGTGTATAAAATAGACGCAATTTTCCGATGAGTTTATTCTAATTAATTAGAAACGGGAGCAATAAACAATTGGGCAAATTAATTACAAGCTATATAGGGGATGTATATTGCGTACATAATTCATTACCATATTAAAAAGATAAAAATTGAACAACAATATTTCGCGTTGAATTAAAAAGAAATATATCCCATTTCGGGATAATTAATTTTGCGAGAGGCACTGGGGAAAAAGTCGTTATTTATTTTATGTCTGGCTCGTTTAAATGAAAATATTTGATCATGGCAGTAATTACACATTGATTACTCTGTTATTGTTATTTCAAACAAAAAGTTAATTATTAAAACACAGCGAGTAAATAGCGAGCATAAGGTACTCGTAAAACTAAGATAGATAGGAAATGATATATAAATTACTGCTATGGACTTGGATATCGTATTTCGTCATCCGTGCAATTACTGGGATATAACGAATTACATACATAGTTAATAGTGGATCTCGATCATTCATCAAATTGGATGTCTACGACTGTTGGACTTGCAAGGTAAACTCAACAAACTCAAATATTCCTAAACATATAAGGTGGGGGTATTTCAAATTAGTTTCACAACTCATATCTTATTCTTAACAATTTCATCCAACGATACTATATAGCCTTTACGATGATCACAGCCGAAGATTTTCCAACTTGTTAATTGTCTCGCAAAATTTCGCATCCCTCTAACGGTCGCAGAGAGAGAGAGAGAGAGAGAGAGAGAGAGAGAGAGAGAGAGAGAGAAAGAGAGGGACGCTTAAGAGCTATAATGAAGCGTCGAAAAGCAACAATGACGCATATACACGGCGGCTGCAAAATGTCGGCGATAGTATATAAGCAGCGTCATTACGCGAAAACTAAAAGGACGCCGCAGCGGCGGTGCGCGCGCGTGTCGAGGCAAGACATACGACGACTAATGTGCGCCACGTACCTATATATATATATATACACTAAATGCTCGGCTATACGGTATAAAGCTGAAACTTCTTCGTCAGCCCCTCTGACGAGAGAGAGCGAGAGAGAGAGAGAGAGAGAGAGAGAGAGAGAGAGAGAGAGAGAGAGAGAGAGAGACTACGCGGATCTGCACACCGCAGAGCTCGACGTTCGCCTCCATGCCTCGTTCGCCTCGTCATCGCCGAGTCCTGCCTTCACGAGCTCACAAACTTAACGAGAGGAGTGACATTCACCAATACAGTTAAAAGGCCGCGCCTGAACTGTGTGTGCACTGCACACGCACACGCGAGAGACCGATTGTGCACACTTGCTGACGACTCGTTCTTCGCCGCGTGTCGCATATGAATTTGTGACTTCTCCGAACCTAAGACCTATTGTAAAAATTACGCATTTCGCTGTTCTTTTTTTGTACTCAACTATTGATATTACGTAGTCGAACCATTTAATTTTAATTATGTGCAGCGAATTTTCAAAATTTAGGTTTTTCGGAAAGTTTAAAAAGGTATTTAATATTTCGTTTATTAAAAGGTAAACGTATAAAGTCTACAGCCGTGGCGATGACGTGGATTCGTTACAGTGCGCTACGGCAATAAACGTCCTGTTCACTTGGCTTATTAAAACTTATTTTAAAAAATAAATAATAACGGTACAACAAAGTAAACCAAGTAAAAATTAATGAAACGAGACAGCGAAGCATTTATCCCGCATGTACCTAAAAGGGAGTCTCGTCCAGAAACGTAACCCACTATATACCGAGAATTTTTGTGAGCAGATACTTCGCTCGGACGCTGGCCCCCGAAAAACTGAGCGCGATAATTTCCCGCACGCGTCCGCCCGCCTGCCCGCCACTTAAAAATAAGTGCGTAATGTAATCCCCGCGAAAAAAGACTTTTCCCTTACGATATATGTATAATGTCCCATCGCGCAGAATTTCCCCAGGCAATGTGCTGCACGGAGGGGCAAAAAAGCTGGAAAGCTTGTTGTCGAGGCGAGGCTCGATGTAATTTTCAGAGGCGGCGGTAGCGGCAGCGGCAGCGGCAGCGGCCTGTATGTAGGAGAGGTCGATATGACGTCCAGGCGTGCGCGCCCGAGAGCAAGAGAGAGAGAGAGAGAGAAAGACAGAGAGACAGACAGAGAGAAAGGGAGAAAGGGCCGTTCAATCTTTCGTATCATCAGTCATGTGACGGAGCTGAGAGAAAGAGAGAAAGAGAGAAAGAAACAGAGAGAGAGAGAGAGAGACGACACTTTTCAGGTTCTTTAAAATTGACGAGACCGTGCGATACAGAGAGAGGGAGGGAGAGAGAATGCATCTGTTTTCTACTCTTTTTTACAACCTGGCGCATGTCATCGGAGCCTGAAAATGATGAAGAGAGAGAAAAAGGCTATGCCCCTAACGTATATATATGTATGCTGCAGGGTATCATTGCATCCTCCCTTATTTCATGCTTTTTGTCGCGTCGCTCATTCTGCTCTCGCGATCTTAAAACAGAATTAGCCAGATTTTATGCAAAGTTACATGTATTTAGAACCACTCGTGAAAATCACGTCTCTAATTCGTCTACATTTAAATAGTAAGTTTAATTTCAACTTGTACGAGCTGCGATATAACGGTGCAGAGTTTAATGTATACATATATATGGTGAAAACCCATGTGCTGGGTAGTGGACTAGTAGTAATGGACTGCGAGTTGAGCAAAAGTATCCCGGTAATTTCATCAAAAAGTTTTATACGCAGTCTGCGCGCAGCTCCAATCCAGAACAATGATACGGCTCTATTACGGCGCCCATATCGTCTAATTCAACTTGGAAACTTCTTTTTTCAATTTGATTGCACCCATTCAGGGAACAAATCCCTCTTTCGCTACACTTTTCCATACTCGTCCTTCGCTCATCGCTAAAGCGTCTCCTGCAGCTCGTAATCTCTCTTTTATCTTGCGCTCCCCCTCCTCTCTCGCTCTCTCTCTCTCTCTCTCTCTCTCTCTCTCTCTCTCTCTCTCTCTCTCTGTCTTTCTCTTGCGTATACGAAGTATATACGTGCAGAGCAGACGCCATCGCATCGTGTCCAGTCCTCACATACACACACACAGAAGATCGAGAGTGCCAAGAAACACGCGAGTATATACTTATAGCGGCCCGTACGTTGGCCGCTCGTCTCGAGAAGCGTCTTTAAAGCGAGAGAGAGATATACGGGGCAAACTTTAAAAATAAGTGGACACGCGCTCGTATTTTTAGGACGATCTAAGTGTTGCTTTGTGGTTTCGATAATTTCTTGAAAAAAAAAAGAAAAAGAAGAAAAAGACAAGATTTTCTTGCAGAGATGAAAATGGGAGTATATTCTGGGCGACTCTGCTTCGATTTTTCTCACCAACTAATTATGTGACGTAACTTGACGGAGACTCTGTATGTGGGAGGGAATGACGAATACTTCTGTGCAATGATATTTGAAATTTTTTTCCTTTTCATTGTCCGATGTTTTATATAAATATAAAATCGAGCGAGTCCATGCACGTGTATTTTCTGGATGTAACGCATTGGAACATAAAAATTTTTGTAAAATATTCATACCGACTCAACACTGCATTCGGTGAATATTAATAATAACATGGGATGTCGCTAAACGTCAATTTTTGAAGACTCTTATACATAAATGCTTCGATTTTCATACACAAAAAGATATTTTTCTACGTTTCCTATACTTTATTACCGTGTAGAAAAATCGAGAAAGGAGAGTTACAGGTTTTGATTGTAATAATATTTCATTAATTTTTACATATATAAGCATACATTAAATACACGTATTGATTTTCGTTCAATAAATGTTTTTACAAAATATATATTTCTCTATGATGGACAAGTGACATTTAACGATTATATAGCTAAATATTTTTCAAACTTTTACGCGTGTATTAGAAAGCTGTAATATTTGTATTCGCATTTTATCACGCGCGTGTTAAAGCATTAATAAGGTAAATTTACGAGAATCTGCAGGTATATTATAAAAGTGCAATAGTTACGCGCTTTTTGTAGCAAAAATTATTTTCGAATTATTGAAAATATGATAACTCGCATATGATTCATCGCCGCCAATATTTTCCTTCATAATAGCTATATAAAAAAACGTATTTAAATAAAATTGTTTGAATAAGGCGCAGGTTTGTAAATACAAAAAAAAGAAGAAAACAGCGTCGGTGTTCGAAAAGCTTTAGATCTTTCCATTAACGTCTACTGCGAGAGAAAAAAAAACCCGCGATATAACGAATAAACATCCACCGTCAGTCCGAAACAGCTCGTCTAATTTCCCCATAAATTAAATGCCAATCGGTGTATTTTCATCGAGAGTTCAGCGCACGTAGCGTCGGTCTGCGCCTGTGGCGAGCATCTCTTTAGCGCGCGGGTAAACTTCTCTCTTTCTCTCTCTCCCTCTCCCTCTCCCTCTTCCTCGTCGACTCTTTCCCTCCCGCGCGCGCGCAAAGTACGCAAAACAAAAGCGAAACTTTGTTCCGCAACGACTTGCGCGCGCGCGCACATAAGTTAACTCTTTCGCCAACTAAAAGTTTCTCCTCTATCAGGCTGCACTAGTCGCGAAGCTAATAATCTCGCGGCATAAAACTTCTCTTTCTATACCTCTCTTTCTTTCTGATAAGTTCGTTCGAGCGCTCCTCTCCCGCTCGCCCGCTCCGCTTCGAAAAAAAGACAAATAATCGCTACACTGCAGCGCACATATAGGTATATCTTTATATATACACTGCACCTATATAAAGATATATGTGCGCGAGCTCCGTCCGAGTAGTCTCTATTAGCGAGTACTGTCACCCTAACGGTTTTACAGTGCTCTGCACACACCTATAATGTACACTTTTGCGGAGCCGAGAAGGTACACGCACACACACATATATATATATATATATGTACGGGTAAAAAAATGTACGGGACGGGAGACATTCGTCGAGGAGAGGTTATATATATTCAAGACTGTGTCGTATAGTTGTGCGAAAGGAAAGTCGCTTCAATCAGGGCAATGAGAGAGCCAATTTCTTCGAATCGATAGGTTCCTGCTGCACGTACAGATGGAACTTTTTTTCTCTCTCTCTCTCTGTAAAACCTCTCTCTACAGTCGAAGGATGTATTTTGCCGCCATCCTTATGTACAAAATCCTTCGACTCAATGAACCAAGTTATTTAGCGGCATTTTTCAGTAAACACCAGTCCAGGTGCACTAGCAGGGGTGATGCACAAGAACTCTCGGTGCCAAGAGTGCGCACGGAAGCTGGTATGAGATCTTTCCAGGTCCAATGTGCGCGCTATTGGAACTCTCTTCCACTAAATCTGCGCAACCTTCCATCTTTGTGCGGATTTAAGACAGCGATCCTTAAACACCTCCTCGAGCTCGATCCCTAGTCATCCAGAGACAGGGCCAGTGGTCTCAGTGCGCCATATATATATGTATAGACTTACACCCACACAGGGGACAAACGGATGGGTTTTATTTATGTTAATTTATTTTGTTTTGTGCCCTATACATCGTTTTTAATTGTGTGAGTGTATTTATTAGTGTGAATGGGTACATGTGTGCAATGAGTGAATGTTAAATTTTAGAATACAATTGACTGATAGATA
>UELV01179762.1:0-24696 GCA_900490015.1 Megastigmus stigmatizans
GAGAGAGAGAGAGAGAGAGAGAGAGAGAGAGAGAGAGAGAGAGAGAGAGAGAGAGAGAGAGAGAGAGAGAGAGAGAGAGGGGTTGTAACTGCCGCTAGCGATGATTGTCGTTTAAAGAGATGTTTGCGTGGGATTTATGTAGAGGGAAGAGAGAGAGAGAGAGAGAGAGAGAGAGACTGAAAAGACCGACGACTGTTGTATTTACAGGCGGATTATCGATGACTTTACGGCGATTTCGCTTCGAGACTTTTATTAGTGCCAGATTCTCTATCTTGCTTTGTATGTGTGTGTGTGTGTGTGTGTGTGTGTGTCTGTGTACACCTCGATACGGATAACGCGCGCGAGGGATGTTGTCGAGCTAAATGGTTCGAAATCGCTGGTTGAATCGGATTGTGGGTACGAGGGTGAAGTCGATTGAAGGGGATAGTCGATCGAAAATTTGTGGCTAGAGTTTGTCATTTTATTTTTATTTTCTTCTCATTTACGATGCAGGATTCCGGAGCCGTAACATAACTTTCTGAGTAAAATATTAGTCTGACTATTAAAAAATTGTGTGGTTTTGAAGTTGTAGAAAGTTGCGGTTATAATGGATATTTCCTATACTAGAGATTCGCCAATTTAGATTAGCGTTTATTCTAATAATTATTAATAAGAATTGTTATCATTAAGCTTTTTTCAACCTGTACAATTATTTTGAAACGTTATTAAATGTACAAAAATTGCTATTGGTATTATTAAGACGTCCACTCCCACTATCATAGTTTACGATTCGCTTACTGCTACCCATAAAATTGTTAGTAACATAATATAAAAGCTTTATTGTCGCTAAATTCATTGCTACTTCAAGTACAGTTGATGACAATAAAGTATACAGTTTATTCAGCCCACGCGACTACAACATCAGCAGCAGGATTCCATAAAAGACCTGCGACATCTAAATGTCTCCTATCGTTGATCAACATTCAGTCTAGCGTTCAGTTTAATATCGTACGATAAAGTCACGCGCTCCAATAGCTTCAAAGAGTACATAAACAATATACATCGTATAGCGGACATAATAGCCCGAGTAAAGCGAGAAATTAATTTTCTTCAGCCGGTAATAACAATTCAATCAAGCACAAAGTATCGTCCGTAATAAGCTTAGGACAAGAGAAGCAGCTACTACGGCCAGCCCGGGAATACGTTTAAGTTACGAGTTCTTCCAGTTTCTGTGGCCGCTGTGTGTATAGCCAATGGCGTGTCCTCTGGGGGCTGTTACACGTATCAAACTTAAGGTGTGTAAAGTGACTTTTTTTTTCATCTGCTAAGACAAAGGTGGATACATCGCTACCTTTTACTAGAGACTTTAATTCGGTACTAAAGTTTTGCAAAAAATGTATTGGCTGTGCAATAATTTAGCTTTAAGAATATTGTAGAAGGCGAAGAAGTTGATGGAAATTCGACCAAAATTATTATATTCGTGCATAAAACTTTACATTGAAATAAAATAAAACTAGGTTCAGTTCACCTTACTAAAAGAATGCAACAAATATCCAAATCATTAAAATATTTAAAAAATGCTACTGCCTTGTAATATCAATATATCCCTCATTACGTAATCGGCAGACAATTCAGGAAACTCCGTGCAAACAAAAAAGCGCAACTTTTAAACGTCCAATGAGCGAAAATCGAGTCATCAAAGTCGCTCTCGCAGCAAACGGTGACAAAGTTATACAGTTCAGCGAAAATCGTCTGCGAACGCGGCCCCCTCAAATGACTGGACAAAAAAAATCCCGACCTCGATCGAGTCCGCATCGAAGCCCCGACTAAAGCAACCAAGAAGGTATACACACAGCGGCAGCGCAGCCTCGTTTAATCGAACCATCCTGCGAAAGAAGTGAACAAACTCATCCTCTCCTACGAGCTCTCCGCCGTTTCCGTTCCCGCGAGAAACCATAAAACCAAAGTGGGGAGACAGAGAGAGAGAGAGAGAAAGCGACGCAAAGTGTGCCGCATTCTTTTTGTCTCGATCTGTCGCCGCCTAAGTACCGCGCGCTCATTTGTATTCTCCGGACGATAATTTCGTATTAGCTCAAGACATAAACTTGCCCGGTATAATAGGTATTATACGACTAAAGGAGATGACGGCTACGTTCACACGTGTGATATATGCTCTCCCGCTGCCATACACACACACATACACATATGGCGCGACGTGTTTCCTCCGTTGTTTTTTTGCGCTCGCACTCTCTTTGGGCTGCGGGATTTTTGTCGGTGGCACTATCCTTCTTGAAAAAACCGCCTCGTTCTGAAAATGCTTGGAGTCACGGACAGAGATATAGTGTTTCGACTTTTTTTTTGTTGCTCTCGCCCCACGGCTTGTAGCCAAGATATATTTGACGCGTAATTGAATATTTCTCATTTTTGATACTCCGCCGTTCGCAGAAACGAATGAAATAGGCTTTGAGGTCGCAAATGATGATAGAGATTTTCGTCTGAATCGGGCATCGTTCGTCTTTATTCCGACTATAGATGGCCGGAACGATTGCACGCGCTAGTGGAGATGAGAAAAAATGTCCGTCACGTTTACTTAGTAAATTGTTTCACCGATGCCACTTGGACCTTATTAAATTGTTAGGATATAGATTGAGTTGTTAATATCAACCGAAGAAAATAAATTTCTTGCTTTGCTTGACGATTGTACTGGTACACAATGTTAATTTTTATGTGCCCTTTAAATCTATAAAATAACGGAAATTTAAACGTTACAGAGAATTTTTACAGTATTCTGCTGCTGGTTTCATTTATCTATTATATTAGATTTTTATTAATTGGATCTAGCTTGTGAAAATAATACGTTAAAGCAGCGAAATATTATATTTATATAGATAATATTGATTTTATCAGAAATTGCATTTGTTGCTCAAGGCACAAATTTGTATATAAAATTCTATAATAAATCTTTACCAACGGTAGTCAACACCTGCGTACAGAAAATAGTAATTTCCCTCTATAGTACTACTATTATAAATAAGGAATTATTTCAATGAAATATGCTTTTATCAAGTGCTCATTAAAACAGATTAAAATCAACTCATTCATTGCGTAGATCTTAAAAAACGTTTTCCGGTATTTAACGAGTAAGAAACCGAAACAAAAAAAGAATAATAAAATACAACGAAAATTCGAGACGAATAAGAGCAAGCGAAGTTTTGACTCTAAGAATAAGCGAGACAATTTTTTTAAATTAAGGGAAGAGAACTAAAGCTCGCGGCGACTGAACGCCGGTTGTTCGCGAGCACGGAACCTGACGATTTAGAAAGAGAAGTAGCTAAGGGGAACCCTTTACACGCAAGACGAGGAACACGCGCGCACATCTCGCCACGTATATATATTTAAGCGGGCCACTGTTTGCTCAAGGCAAGAGATTAAATTGGTGCACGACGACGCGTCTCGCGCTTCTTGTCTTTACCGTCCACTTCTCTTTTTTCTCTCCATTTATCTCCCTCGCTCTTCCCGGAAGCAAAGATGAGGGCATCCAAGGAATGATTTCCGTTTATAGCTTTCTATACCGATGGAAGCTACTGTGGCACTCTGCTAGCAAGAGCAGAGTAGATCCTTGTCGCGAGATTATAAAAGAAAAGCCTCTTACGAAGCAAAACACTGTGAGTCCTTTCAGCTAAGAAATGCCGCCCACGACATTGACGATGCTTTCTAGGCAAGAAGGGAAGAAAGTTCCGAGAATAATGGACGTTGGAACCCTCAGAGTAAATAATCCGGTACAAGTTGCAGTGACGTGGTTTGGTAAGTGAGGGAAGGGTAATGACAATTAATTATTTATTAATAGCCGGAAGAATGGCTTCTTGCGCAAATTTTCCGAGAAACCGACTGGGCTTGGCCTTGAATGCTTCTTTCTTTCTGAGAGATTTGATGCTTCGATGGTAAGGCGTTTCAGGCGAATATATAAATGAAGATTGAAATGTGGATTGACGTGCCGTGAAAACTTGCAATTGAATACGTGTGATAGACTATTGAAAAATAAAAATGTGCATAATAAAGAGAATGTACCGAAAATCAAACCAAAATTTAATTTGGCGTAATTGAAAATCTTTTTGGTATCGCCTAGCGCAATTCTGAATATGTCAATATGGATTATATCAAATTTGGAGAAATATTTAACGAAGGAGTAAAAGCATGAAATAATTAGACTAACATTTATATAAATTTGTATTTACTTTCTGAGCGACAATTTATGTAATAATATTAGTACTCAGAGTTTGGTAGCAATTAATTTATGAAGTTAAGTAAAGAATTACATGTTAGGTGTTAAAAAGTAACAATATTTTTGTTCATTTGAAATATAATCATGTGTTTATAGCATTGTTTAACAGGAAAAGTATTGTTAATCCTCATGAGGAAGGAATTCATCAAAACCTTCGAATCGTTGCCATTTTAATTTATTTAGAATAAAACTTTCTTATATGGTTCCCCAACGTACCTTTACTTCATTAATTTTATTCCAACTATTAATTTATGGAAAATTGAATTCAACAAAAGAATATTAATTTTAATTAAAAGCAATTGCAGTTTCTCTGAATAATAAACTAAAATAATAAAAAAATAATTAGATACTTTATATTCGTCGGGAAATATGCTTTCACAATTGCTTGAAAATCGTATATATAGAACATAATTAATAGAACCAATGATCAATCAATATAGTAATTATCTAATTATACAATCGAGAGCAGAAATATACAGATTTGGGCCTCAAATTTGAGTAAAATTGCGATAGAGAACGCCGTAAAATGTGTAAGAGAATGGGTGAATGTGAGTGTAAGCGAAAGGGAGAGGGAGAGAGAAGCCGCAGGGATCGATTGCCATAGTTTAAACGGATCGTTACGAGGCAGAGCCCATCATTAAGAAACTTCGCCGAAGGCTTCTACAGAGGTTGTTTGATTAAGTCAGGCGATTAATGCATCGAATTATTTTTTAAAATTTAATTTTTATGTAAATCCAATGAAAGGTTAACTTTAAACGCAAGCTTGCTTGCATAAATAACCGGGAACATTGGCAGAAAGGAGGTTAAGTCCGGGAATCTCAAAGCCAGCATTGTATTATGTACGCCTCTGTTAATTATGCAAAACTTAAATTGTTAAATTGAACTTGAATTCCAAACGTGTTTATAATTATAAATTATTCAAACAGTTAAATTTGATTAATTTGTGGCATTCCAGGAAATACTAAATAGTGCATAATACAATATTAATTACTGATAGTTACTGTTAATACAGGCAGTTTAGCTAACTAGATATTAAAACCAAAGTGAAACATCGTAATAATAATATTTATTTAACTTAAGTAGCTGAAAAAGATTATGTAAAATAATTCAAGTTCTATGCATTTGCAAACTAAATCGGGATTGATCTTCTTTATCCCACAATTATCAGAAATTAACGACAATTTCATTCTGGGAGCTAAAAAAATTTAATTTCCCCTTCGCGAGTGGAATCGATCTCAGCTTCTTTAAATCGCCGTATTTTTCCCCCGTTTCTAATTGGCTATAATAAATACGATAATTGATGAATGGTTCGGGACACGCCTTCGCAATTTAACGCTCCAAAATGTCCCCTGTTAAAATATATTATATAGACTACTATAGAGCGATAAAAGGATTTTCGTGGATCACAAATATATCATAGCTTTCTGAAGGGACGTTTTTCTGGTGCTGCTTCTGCTTTCTCTCGCTTTATATATATAAAATAAAAACGGGGGAAGTATCGCGTTTAGCGAATCGGGTTTGTGCGATTTGCGCCTCATCCCCTCCTCCTTCTCTATCTCTCGGGGATTCGCGAGCAATAAAGATGGGCAGTAGGGCATATGAATACGTTTGTTTATTTATGATAGATTTTTTTGCACGCCCAATCCCTTGAATTGGAGAGGCGGCTTCGCCAGCGCGGAGATTATTGTTTTGGCGAAATGAAAAGTTATAGATAATTATTGACTTTCGGCTATTTTATGGCGCTTTTATTGACGATTAAAACTATTAGCGATAAAAACGCAAAGTATGATGGATGATGAATATTTTGGAGGGGCTGGAAAATAAATATACGGAGATAAATTTGGCCAATGAAATTTTATGCGCGCAATAACATTCTTTTGCAATTTATCTTTTTATCGATAAATTTAGGGCTTAAATTTTTTGCGGGGTAAACGGTAATGGAGAATATTACGGTATTTTAAGCGTTGAAAAAGGTTGAAATAGGAAAAAAAATGATTAATGAATTGAAATATTATTAAAAATAAAGTAACGTTCCGGTAAAGATCCGGAAAATATGCTACAGCTTATATGCCGAATTACCTCATATCAATATTTACTTTTAGTCTAATTATACGATTATACTTTTTAAATTGCAAACTAATTCATTGTGATACTCAGTTTCATTTCATAAACCTAATAAATTCGTAAACATTATTAAATTAAGAATAATAAAATTAAGTTAAAAAAGAACATTAAATTAATGATCGCTTCACTATAATAATAGTAATAATATTATAGCAATATACAGTTAGTCAACAATTAAATAACATCAAATAGAATAACATTTAGTATTGTAGGTTGAGTGCAGTCTATATAACTAAACATATTAGTCCATTAACTCGATATTAAACTAAATTCGCTATTCATGATTATCGACATAAAAACAAAGTAATATGATTTCGCTACCAACAACGTTATGTAATGTACCGTACGCAGCACAGCGTAGTTCATTACAGAGCATTGCAAAGAGAGCTTCGACGATAGCTTTATCCACTGTGCCAGGGGAGACGAACACGGCCGCCTTGATTTTGTGCATCGCTCAGTAGATGTGCCTGCACACCGCAATTAATTCAAGCGAACCCTCTCCCCTGTGATGCTTCGATACGCAGCGCGAACGTCGCGGCCTTGCCCATTCAGCTGTTGCGATCACAAAAGCCCATGAGCATGTCACTTGGTCGGAATTAGCGCGGTGAGAGAGCGCGACAATCAAAGAAGGAGGGATGCAAGAAGATGAGAGGATTTATGTTTATAGGATTTGAATCATATTAAATTGTAGTATAATATTTAAATGGATTGGGATAGTATGTACTACAGTTTCCTTGGCACAAGTAGCTGAGACTTCATTAATCAGAGAATTTAAGTTTTGTAAGCATAAGAAATATCTTTGGAATATAATTAATTATTAAGGTTCAGTCGTCAAATATGTAATAATATTACTGTTCATTTGTGTGATTAGTGCCAATGTGCTGTAAGAGGATTTTGTAATTAGTTAGTTATAGTCTCGGTATATATATGCTAAATCTACATCAGAGATAGGATTGAAAATTTGAAATGACAGATTCGAAAGCTAAAAATCTAGCTACAAATATAGGAATATAGATAAATATTCGGTGCTCGAATAACAACAGCCGTATTTTCTGAAAGGATGAACAAAATATAAACGAGTACGTCTTTGATGCATTAAAATATACGAGGCTGGCAACTTTCTCGCTAAAGTTTCACTGCGGAGATTCACATTTTTATAAGAAATCCGAAACCCAGCTCGTATCCAAAGTGACAAAAGTTTGTAGTGAAAACTACAAACTCCCATATTTACGTCAAACTTTCAGACCAAAATTAGATTTCTCAATTTCCAACCCCTTTTAGCTTATCCCATGCGTTATGCCGTTCAATATGATATCAATAAATTGAATAAATTTTCTCCTGACCGTAAACAATAACTCACAGATGTTCAAGAAGAATAACCATATAAAAGTTAATCGTCTTCAGTAATGCACTGCAACAAAGAAAAAAAAAAGACAAAATACACAATCAGTCAAATTTTTCCTTACACGTAACCCCTTACAGCTGCGATAAAAGTATCTTACAAGCTATATAAAAAGTTGCAAAACAGCTATCGCTCAAAGCCTCAATCCCGGAATAGTTCACCAAAATTTCATTATACGAAAGAACTCGGGAAAAGTCATCGCTCGTAAACTCTCTCTTTCTCTCTCCCGCGTCAACGCAAATGGACAATTTCCAGCCGAAAAGCAACCGCGAAGGCGAGCGAGCCCCCTTTAAAAATACAAAGGCGCCATTTATCAAGCCACGCGCGCGCGCGCGACACCCATTTATTTTTAACGCGCCCGAACTTTTTTCGTTCCCTTATACCACGCACACGCGTCACTTCTTCCCCCCTCCCCCTCCACCCTTGTAACAAGCCATTTGATTATTTATTGTTTAGCGCAATTATAGCATCCCATTGCTGCAGGCTCGCGAGAGCGTATAAATCAATTAATCATCCTCTCTCCTCTCTCGAGCTTAGTACTCCTACGAACACAAAGCTCCTTGGCTCGCATCCACTCTTCCACCCCGACACACACACACACGCGCAGACTGAACGCGTCTTACTCATCTTCCCGCGCGCCACTTACATTTCTCGAATATCAACTGGAAGCGAGTGAGTTGGCTGGCAAAGCAAAGACGCTGCTCCCATTAGGGATGCACGATCCATACACACACACACACACACACACACACACACACACACACATACACACACGTACACACACACATATCTATATCTAAGGGTATACGGCTGAGCCTGCTAACTCTCATTCTCGTAATTAGTCGAACATTTTCTCCTGCGCTGCAGCAGCTCACCTTAGCGTTATCAGCCCTACGGTGCACCCAGAGGACTTACATCACACATCATGCGAGATTCTCTCTCTATCTGTGACGTGTTTTGCGCGCGCCCTTTCAAAGAGCTGCTGCTGCTGCTGCTGCACGCCTGTGTGCAATGCGTGCGCGTGTAACGGTGAGGCAGTCAGGCGAGAGCCTCATTTTAACGAACGAGAAGCATATTTACGTCAAGTATACGTTCTCTCTCTCTCTCTCTCTCTCTCTCTCTCTCTCTCTCTCTCCCTGACTTTCAAGCGTGGCAGCGGTAGATGCGTGTAGATACAGGAGGCCGCGTGCGCTTTCGTCTCAGTTGATGCCTAACGAGCTTCCGCCGCGAGGAGTCCTTTCTGTATTTCTTCCGGCGCGCGTCGCCGAGGGTGCTAGTTGTCGCGCGCATTATTATTATTACCAACGAGAGACGGGGACTCTTTGAGGTATATATACGAGGGGAGGAACGAGAGGGCGATGATATCCTCTTTTATTCATTAAAAAGAGCCGAGCGAGATGCCGAGAACGGCAGGGGCCGGCTGCAAGATTTATATCCGCGTTATACGCTTTCGACTGACTCTCTCTCTCTCTCTCTCTCTCTCTCTCTCTCTCCCTCTCTCTCTATCTCTCTCTCTCTCTCTATCTGCATCTGTCTCTTCTCTCGGTGTGCGTACAACCCAAGAGCGAAATCGAAAGATTGTTGTTTCTCCGATGATGAGAGGGAGGTTTAAGTTCTTTCTTTCCTTGCATGCTTTTTTTTCTTTTCCGTCTTTTTTTCTCTTTTTCACGTCTCGCGCGCTAGTTTGAATCGTATGTAGATGTACAAAGAGCAACTGCGAGAGGATTGTTTACGTTTTTAGGGAGGGCTTCTGTTACCAATTTGCCCCTTTTGCTCGTCGCGCGCGATATTTGCATTCTGCCGCGCGACTCTGCAAAGGATGCGAAGGTATTTCGTTACCGAAAGAGAAAGAGAGAGAGTAAAGACTCTCTGCTGCTTTCATCGCGACTTTGTTGATTTTTGCTTTTCCCGAAGCTTGTTAAAGCTGCTGTCGCTCGCACGGCAAAGGGGTAATGGCAAGCTCGCGCTGTTTGACTTCTGATTTTGTTTTACTTGATGACGCTATTGTTAAGATTTGATGATATACTTAGAATCTAAAGTACTGATTCATTTGCTATTACCATTATGAAAGTATTTTTAAATTACTTATGGCTGCTTTTATGCATATTCTTTGTTCCATCGTTAAACAAATGTATAACGATAACACAATGACATTTTAATTTCTAGAGCCGAAACCAAAAGTGTAACAAAACCAAATCTATTTTCGAATTTCAACAATGAGATTATCGAACAAATGTGATTCGTCGATCTGCAACACGATAAAGAAACCCGATAGTCCATTTATAGATTACATTAAACCGATGAACACATTTCTAACGCAATTAATGGGTAATCTGGAAATCTATTATTAAACCAGAAAAGCCACGATTCCAGTGGGTTAGGTTAGTTCTCGCCTGTCGCAATAATTACGCTAACGTGATTCCAGCTGAATTCCCCGTATTTATCCCCGCGAAGAAGACATCGACCTGTCCATCACAATTCTGCCGTTCGTGCAAGCTTCTCCCCTTCATCTCCAGATAGAGACGCGTTCTCCCAAACGGCACATCATCTCGATTATGCTATTTCAAAAGTCCCGGCACGAACGCAAGCTTAGGTGTCATTATCCCTTGCGTAGCCCAGAAAATCTTAATTTTAACCACGGGAAATATAGTGTCTTCAGCTTTTTCAAGATAAAGACTGATCGATTCCGGATTTAGAAGAAACACTTTTTGGGTGTGGTAACGGAACATGTTACTTCTTCTGAAATATTTGAAAGTGCACTGATGAAGTTAAAAATACCGACGGATTGAAATCTAATAATGGTTTAAAATAGAGCTTTGACCTGTTGGCAAACAATTTTATGAGTAGTGTACGACTGGTCAATTCAGAGCTCGATTTTCAAAATTAAACGAAACTGGAGACACGAAAATATTATTAATCCTTTACGTTAATTTATTAGCTTATTTAAGGTATTGTATTTATTAGCTTATTTAAGGTTATAAGACAAAAGCTTGGCAGATTCAAAAACGTCAACCTCACTCAGTTGAGACATAATTTTGCTTGCTTTCATATCTAATATTTCATGCCAATCTTCAAAGTAACATGTGACTTCAAAGATTATCAATGTGACACAATTAAGAGAAAATAATCCGAAAACTAGTCGCCGCCGCAAAGACGATTATCGATTTTACGTCGCTAAGTGAGCCTCCATTTTCTCGGCTTCCTTGTTCCGACAAAGAGTAAGTCGCGAAAGAGAGAGAGAGACAGTGAGAGGGGGGGAGAGATTGAAAGAATAGAACAAAAAAAAGCGAGAGAAAAATCCTCCAGATTTAGCCGAGCGCGTAGACGACGAGTAGTAAAACAATGGAGTCCCGCGAGGCACTTGTGACACACGCCGTTTAACAAACGACAACGACGATACACGCGAAAGGGGGGAGGAGAAAGTGGGTGAGCGCGCAAAACTACACCTTGCGCTTGTTCGAATCGTTACCCCTCCCCGAAGTATAGATATATTTATATACGTGTGCGCACCCTTGAAAATGTAAGGAGATGAGAGGCTCTGACTGCTACGTGTGCATCCACTCGAGAAAAAGCGCAAGAGAGAGGAAAGAAAGAGTCGGAAAACAAAGGGCAGAGAGAATTTTTGCCGTTTACTTCCTTTTTTTTCATCCTTCCATGCGTTTTCAGGTGGATTTTCGAATCTGTCCTTTGTCTTAGTTTTCTACCAGCTGCGCCGTGCCAACAAACAAACAGGTTGAAAGTTTTATATTCTACTATCTGACTGGCATGAAAATGTGTGGATTCGAGCACTAGATTTTTAACACTGCAGAAAATGTCGAACAACGAATACTTTCTATTGGTTACTGATCCATTCACAGTATAACTCTGTACAGTAAAATATTTGGTCCTGGTGATTTCTTTAGTTTTATCAAAATTCCAATTACGGGCTTCAGTCCCTGCACTCGAAAAACTCTTCCTTTCCACTTCGAAAGCAGAAAAGCCTCAACTAAGACCTAACTGGCAAACAAGTCTTAAAATTCCTACATCGAATCCTTCAAACACGAAGTAGCAGTCCTGCCGATTGGTCGGACAAATTCAGCCCAATATCAGAGCGATAAAGCTCGAGCTCTGCGACTAGAGGAAAGAAGAAGAAGTAGAAGAAGAAGAAGAAGAAGACGAAAAAGATGAAGAAGGAGAAGGTCTACCGGTGGGCGGAAGAGCAAAGCTAAGAGATTTGGCGCCTCGGCACATCCATTGGTATTCCAAAGGCGTCGTGTGTGTTTAGGCATGTTCCCGATTTAACGAGCGTTAGCTGCCACTCGCACCTCTTCCTCCTCTCCTGTATAAAGGGGGAGGGCCATCAACGCTTTCTTCTTCCGCGGCGTGCAAAAAAAGAGAAAGAGAGCTTTACGAGAGAGACGGAAGAGTAGCCCTGCTCTCGGGGCTTATTTTATGCTTGGCTGCCTCCTTTCGACCGAGGCCACGCCCTGGACTCTCTCCTATAACTGCCATGGAGACTTAACGATCACTGCTCGATAATGCGATTGTTCTGGGAATTGACGGTGAAGATTACTCTGCACTTGTTTTTACTATTTTGTCTTTTGTGTCTGCCTTGGCGATTCGAACACTAAATCGCGTTTGATTAGCTTATAATATCTGGAGGCTTTGAGTTTCAGATGATTTTGGGAATTGAGGGATACTTTTATTTGATTGGATTTTCCTAGATTTTCCTGGATTTTTGTTTGGTGACATCATGTGGATGATAGCACCCATACTGGGGAATCGAACTTTGATATTTGAATTTTTAATATTTTCATTAAATTAGAAAAAAGTGTAGCTCGATATACAGGTGGATGTCCAGTTGGATTTTTTCAACAGAGTGACGATCGAGGCACTTTTATCTGAAAAACGGGACTTCTTTGTTTTTCAAAATCGATCATCCTCTATGTTTTTAAAAAATAAAGTTTATGGAGACAAAAAAAATAAAAAGCTAATTATTCAATGTCGAATAAAATTGTAAAGGTTCGATTGAGCTCCGAAATTTTGATCCTCCGAAATCCTCTAAATATTTAAATACTTCTGAACTTTTATCGAACTTTCATTGAAAAACTATTTCCGCGTCCAAAAAAATATGTCTCGCAAACGCATTGTTTGACAAACATGATTACAAAACCTTTATCAGCAACATGGTATTAATTTGAATAAACTAAATTTTAATCCTGCTGCTTTTTTCAAAAGAAAAACTATATAGCTTTTGACAAACCATCCCCCAAATTGTGCAGTCTCAAACATTTTCTTTTAAGCTACCTTTTATAAACCATATTTCCCAATCAAAAAAATATCGGGAAACTCCCACACACAGCGACAGTATTCAATAACGGCTCGCTATTTATATGCTCACGGTATGCAAAAGTGATCACGCCATCGCCGCGGATATCACGCACGCGAACAAGACCGAATAAAAAGCTTTGCTCAATAGTGTAAACAAAAACACCCTCGAATTAAACAATACAAAGGCGTAGGAGAACAGAGAAAGCTCAAAACGATCCAATACCGTTGCGCACTAAAAGCCAGCGTCAAACATTTTAGCTTCATCCGCAATGAACGCGATTTCACAGCCATGTCGAGATAGTATAAAGAGCGTGGGTGTCGTGTAGCCCTCCTCCCGTCCCCCTTCAATTTTCCAATATTGCCCCAGCACTAGTCCAATGTTGGCGGCGTTCTTCCATATCGGATGAGAAAAAAAATCGCCAGTGAGATCTGCCCTCTTTGTTTCTTTCAGAGCAACGAGTTAATTAAAACTGGAAAGAAACACGCGCGCGCCACTGAGAAATTCGACGCTGGCTATACTTTTTTTTTGATATTGCACGGGTGGGACGGAAAAGAATCGTGAGACGCGCATGCGTGCTCGATTGACATTCACCGAAAGTCCGCACGGACTTTTGCCCTCGCTCGCTCTTCCGGCACCATCCCGTACATCTTCTATATCCGATCTGCACTCTCGCCCTATAGCATCTGGAGAGGGGGGGGGAGAGAGAGGGAGAGGGGAGAGAGAGAGAGAGAGAGAGAGAGAGAGAGAGAGAGAGAGAGAGAGAGGAACAGTAGCGCGTCAGGGAGAAGAGGAGGAGCATTTAAATTTTCTTCCCGGCTTTTTCTGGGGTTGGAGAAGGGGGTGCCTCGACGCAGTTTCCCTGCGCTGTTAATCCGGCATGATTTATGGCACGGCTATTACGCGCGTATATCCCCACGTGTTGTGGGAGCCGCTGCTGCTGCTTGGCTGACTGCTTTTCTACCTCGAATGCACGCGCGCACGAGCTTTTTGAGAATATCCGCAAAACGATCGGCCGAAGCTCCAGCCCCGGATCGAACATTCGCAATTTTTGCGCGATGCTCGTGCCTACGCTTGCGAGCTTGTTAGAGTATGATACAGCTTAACGGGATGTGACCGCTTATACGCTCTGATGTGCGATTAAATCTTTTATCCTCTAAACAATTTTGCGTTGTTTTTAATGCGAGATATGTTATATACGGCTCCAACGGATAACTGATAAATTGTGTGTTGAAGGTATATGGTGCAGAAGTATTGGTTAAAATTAATCTATTTATTATTGGTAAACCAAGCTGTGAAATTTGTTTTTTAATGAAACTATGCACATGCGTTTTCGAGGATACGATTATATAGAATATCATTTCTTTATTTAACAATTCAGACTTAAAATAAAATTATAGTATGCCTTATTTTTGAGTACAACTAAATCCTGACATAAATTATTAGTTAAGTGTTTAATATAAAATAATCTTGTAGAGAAGACACGTCTTGAATTAACATCATGAACAAATATGCATGGCAACTGAAAATTGAAAATAATAATATGTAAACGAAAAAAGATGTTGTCAAAATCTACGAAGAACTTTTAATGATAAATTTATATTGAGATAGTAGAGCAGAAACAAAATAAGCTACTGGTCAAGCATCTACTCTTAGAAATTAATTTAATTTCAAAAGGAGAAACAATTCTGAAAGCAATGGTTATAATTACTTTCTCTAATTGTAGAAATTTCGCGATAGTTTTGTTTTGTATTTATAAAGACTTAACGAATACCAAACTAATTATTAAAATTGATAACCGTATGATGCTTATGGTTTATGAAAAATTAAAATGATATAACAGACCCACATGCTGCTGCATTATAGAAGCATTTTTAGTTTGTTGAGAATCTTATTATTCTAATAGAGTTTTTCGGGTTTAAATTTATATTTTCATCTTAAGGGGAATGAAAATGAAAATTTTTAATTTTGTTTATTTTCATACACAATGTTCTAGTGTTGTTCATATTTACACCATATTACTTGCATAGATTAAGTAGAGCAGAAGTTTAAACTCGCTGTTTGACAAAGAGAATAAAAAGATTTAGACTTGTACACTAAGTTTCCATCTATATACTGCACAAAAAACTGCATAAAGGGAAGAGAATATTGCCTCGTTTTCAGGTATTATAAAATAACAACGAAGATTGATTTAAATCCAAAATAAATTTTATCCTTGCAATGTATTCATTTGGAAGTCTTTTCTTTCATAATTTAATTCCTATACATTATTTATAACATTTTGTAAAGTAAATTGAAACCTTTGTATCGTGATTGAAAATTAATACTTTATACATTGTAATCCTCATGCAAACATTTATTTATTTAATGCAGTTGAAGTAATTTCAACTCTGATGAATATAATTCAATGACTTTCCATTATAGTTTTAATTTTGATTATGGACTTTTCATGCTTTCATTGGTTGCTTGATAGAATTCACATCAATTATGAAATGTTTTTCATGGAATTAAAATGAGTCTGTTTTCTTTTTAAATTATTTTGAAAGCGTAAATAACGTTCATGCAATACAAATTATTTTTAAATGTTTGTCAGTTATACAATTGAAATAAAAATCGTAAAGATGCAATTTAAAGCTCAATGCTTCCAATTAATTAAATGTCAATGTAATTTTATAAATGAGCACGAAAATTATACTGTACGTGTATATAATTGTTATTATAAATACTTTTTCAATCACATGAATATAGAAATTTGTAATGAAAGAGAATACTCTTCATCATCAAAGCAACAAACTTTGTAGGATAGCAGTAAGTTAATATGGAAATATAATACTTTTCTAAATCATGGTTGCTTTAAAGCACTAGGTACATGCTGTACTACAATTTATATTATATTTGACGTATAAATAGTACATTTTATTTAAATTTCGACAACGAACAATTTATTATCATGCGTTACGGTTCCTTTCGTATGTAAATAGTGTATTAAAACTCATGAAAATCAAATTAAACAAACGAGTTTTGTAATTGTAATTATAATACTTAATATTTTAATTAATTTTTACATCACTTTCAAAATTACGCAAAAAAGACATATCTCAATTTTTAGTTTGGAAACAGACATATTTTTTTTCAAATTTAAATTCATAGTAATAACTCGAAAATTAAAATTATAAATAGACTAATAAATATTCAGGCTGTTTGTTCTTTGACGATGCTTCGATTCTAATATCTAGTTTCATACGTCGCGAGAATGATTAAAATTATCGCTAAACTACAATTAGACGAAAAAAATCTTGTAACTTGTTAACTTGTAAAAAAATTTGAATCCAGGGATGCATCATGATTATTATAATTTATAAAGTTTATTTTAAAATAAATTCAGCATTATTATAATTTATTTTTCGTCCGGATTTTAGACGTTTTAAAGGACTGATTTGATTCTAATGCGCATGGTCGTGAAAGACGGCAAAGGAAAAATTATAAAACAATAACTCTCTTACTTTCTAAGAAACTGCGCTTAATATGTACTATTTACAGATTAAACTAGGAACATTAGAGTACGTTAGTAATCGCGTCACGACATATAGAGAAACTTTTCCAACCAAAAATTGAGATTCGTTCTTCTTGGTCCACAAATTTGAGATACGTTTTTTTTCACCGAGACAACGATAGATCATGTATCGTGATCCGCTTATAAGCACGTATAATTAGATTTCTCATAACTGCGTTTAATTGATAAATATTAATTTTAATTTAGAAAATTAAATGTTACTACCAATTTTTATAAAACATCACTTTCAATTTTGAACCTAGTGACTTTTTAGGTTTAAAAAAATGGATAATTAATTGAAAATCTTCTCATGAAACTCAAAACGTCGTTACTTTTTGCATCAAAATATCAGCGTCAAGTACAATGAATGAACACCAGATATTTAAAAATTCTTATTTAAAATCGGCTTTGAAGCAGGTCATTCTTTCATCCTTATCCACCCTTTACCCTCGAATATCAATATTGCCACTCACAGCCTCTGAAAGAGTCTATGGCAGCGGGCGAAAAAAATAGCGCTGCTCACGCCTCCTGAATATTCATCGGTCCTTAATGTATACCTCAAAGCACCGTGATTCTCTCTCACGCTCCTCTTTGTTCTTGAAAATCTCGTGATTTCGCGAGAGTCTAGCGAAACGACGTACACAAATAATCGCGCCTTTTTTAGCCACGAAACGAGGAGAGTGGCCTCTCGAGCGAATGTCTTGTAAGGGTCTCTAATTGATCTTGCGCCAGTGCCAGATGCCGCTGTAGTATAGTACCAATGCATGGAAAAGAGGCAAATCGAGTGCTCATTAGGCGGGACGAGATGACGATGACCTTCTTACCCTTGATTGATTAGGATGAAAAACAGATGAAACCCGCCTTATAGGCTCGCGCACAGAAACGACGCTTAAGGATTTACTATTTACGGGGTCGTTAGAAGCGAAAATGACGCTGACTAACTGTACCGCATTAAAATGCAGGGCTATAAATAGAATACGCGCGTATTTGGGTAGCAAAGGATGTTTTACTTATTTTAGGTGAATTGGAGATATAATTTCCTTTAATCTCTCTCTGGATTTTTTAATTATGCAAGCGCGCAGTCATTAAAAGAGGAGTTCATTAAATTTGGATGAAACATCGTAATTAAACGTATGTCGCATGTACATTCGGTTTAAATAATTAAAAGCGAAATCGTTTTTGGCATACTGCAAAAGTGTATAAATTTTTTCCCATGTATATCTTTTAATCCTTCGTACATTTTGCGGTTGATTGTTTAACAAGAGTGTTTTGCATGAAAATGAGTTTTAACCCGGATCTATGTATCGATAGGAATATCTAATAAAGTAGATACTGTTCGAAAGGTAAACAATATCGTAATATGTGTTTGTTATTAGAACAGACTGTAAGCATTGATTGAAATTCAAAACAAAGGGCTATGTCTACAGTGTCGCGCTATTTCCGATGGTACACAAGCTAAGTGCAATAAAACCAAACAAAATACAACACAATGCTAATGCACTGCACTGTTCGAATTTTATTGGCAACGGTAAACCCAATCAAATGCTCCCTGAATAGCCTCTAAAGTCAATATAAAATTCAAAGCCGGCATAACCGGGGAGCTTCGACCTGGGCTATATAGTGCGCATCATCCCGTGAATTTACAATTCAAGACCTGCACTTCTTTAATTGCAAGAAAAGGTCTTAATTAAAATACAAACAACGTCGAGCTCTCGGGTTTTGCCCCCCCCCCCTCCCCCGCTTGAATAAAAGTTTGTGACCTGATAATCGGCATACAAAAAACGCTGAATTGTTTACTCTCGTCCATGAAACGACGTAACTGTAAATTAACGATAATAATTAAGCTAACGATCCACGAGACTTCGAATACATCAAAGTTAATGTAACGATTTGATATTAAACTTTATGACTTTCAGTTGGTTTTTGTTGTGCGCAGTATTGAAAGTATAGCATATCGATAAACTGCGACGTAAACGATCGTTCGATGAACAACTGCATGACACGTCATCAAATGGAGAGTATAATAAATTATTTCGATGATTCGTACGAACTGGATGAAATGGCAATTCCGATATTTCCCAACTTTACTGAAATATTTTAGCTTGCCCATGAAAATATACTATCTTTACTTTTTTGGAAAGTATGGAAAAACTCAATTTATCTTTAATGTAAATTAAAAATGGAAAACCGACTTCTCAATTTGCTTTGCATAACATTATATAAAATGCGAATACTTCAATGCGCGAACTTCGTTACAGTTTGTGTCGCCAAAGTAAGTTCGAGATGTTCGCTAATCAAACTTTGAATATAGTTTCGAACTTGCGTGACATTTATTCAGCTTGTTTCCCAGATTTATTATTTGAATATTCTCGCAAGATTGTTACTCGCCGCTTTATTACATTATTGTCATTAACATCAATCCTTTACAAATTGAATAGTATAAGAATCATTTTTGATTAAATCTTCAATTGTTCAAGATAAGAATTGCAGTAAACAATGGATATCTAATTTTTAATAATAGTACACGATATCTATTAAAACAGAAATTTCTCGCACTAATCAAGGGGCGCATCAGCGTGCCACAGGCAAGTATGCGGCCCGCAGCGACATCAACGACTGTACTATTATATACATCAAAATTGGTGTTTTCTAACCTAACCTAATTTTGTACTTTATTTATTTTATCTATTGAATAAGTAATTCCCTACTGAAAACTCTCACCTGAGATCTCACCTGAGATTTCACCTCATGACAAAATCTCATGTAAAGATCTTTTGCACGTTTTAAACCTTTGTTAGTCGATTAATTACTATTTTTAAAAAACTCGAACTTAGAAAATTTTTGAAAAAAGGAATAAAAAATTTTATAAGTCAAAATTTTTTAAAAATTTTCTGAGTTTGAATTTTTTAAAAATAGCCATTAGTCGACTAAGAGTAGTTTAAAATGTGCAAAAAAGCAAAAAAAAAAATCATTACATGAGATTGTGGCATGAAATCTCAGTTGAAATCTCAGGTGAGACTTTTCAGTAGGGTTGTAGTTTGTATGTACATTAAAGTGAAGGTTTTTTGATAAACTTTCTATTTAAAAAAGTATACATCTGCAGCATATGACGTTCGATTATAACAGCATTATTAATTTTCGTCCAGGCCAGGTCATTTCCGCAAAACGGTTTTCAGTCCTGCCGGACAGTAAAAAATTTAGTACAGTTTCTGTATAAGCGAACTGTATATGCAAACTATAGCATTAGTGTCAGACACCTGTTGAATGTGGAGCGTGGTCTGCTTTCGTGGTCGATCGACACCTCAGAGTTGTAATTCGAGAAAACAAAAAGAAAGCAGATGACTATTTATACTCCTTCATATACTTAATAAACCATTGTGAGTTTTTTGCATATTATTAATTATGCTGGGTCTTGATGAGGTTCATCATTTGTCACATCAGGGCATTAATTGAAGAAGGTATTAATTAATAGTTACAGAGATATTTCTATCTAAAGAAAAGTTTTAAACTTGAATCCATTATTTTCTATCGGTAGCTCTAAAATTCTCATATAAAGCTTTTTGACATTACAGGTTCACTTAATATAATGTTATTTGGTTTTAATGTTATACATCTTTTTATCCTATACTGGATGGAATGCAGTTTTCATACCCATGGCTAAAATGGATGCTTTTTATGAAAGAATTTTAGTGAAAAATTAAATTTGAGGAGTATTTACTTTCTGTCAATAACTCTGAAATTCATGTGTAAGCCTTATTGACACAAATTTACTTAAAATCATGTTTCTGTTTGAGTTTAATATTACATGCCTTCTTATTCTATACTGATTACAATATAGTTTTCATACCCATGGCTAATATAGATGTTTTATGTAAATAAATAATTATTAATACGAATGAAACTTCAGGATCGACCATTATCTATCGATAGCTCTAAAATTCACGAATTAGCCATTTTGACAAATGAGTTTGAATAAATCTGTGTCCAGAAGGTTCTTATCTCAACTTTAAAAATGTAAAGTACTACTGACTTCTGCAATAACTGATATACCCTTTCTACTTTAGTAATCTAAAGTTATGACAATTTTGTTAAAAAAAATTAAACTTTGTAATTTCAGTAGGCTGCCCCGACACCTCACAAAATTCATGATAATAGACATGTATAACTTGAAGGAGGTTACCGACTTAAAATTCGAGAAAAAAGAAATGGACAAAAATTAACAGATTTGGTAAGGTTAAGCTCTTTATTGACATGGTTTTTTTATACACATTATTTACATTTATCGTGTGTGCATTTGCTGTCGTAGAATTCGATGGTTTAATTGCTCCCCTTGAAATTATTTCTTTCGGATATATTATATTCTTGTGTATATTTGTTATTTATGTGGAAACAGAGATCGAGATGGATTATATAATATATGTTTTATTGGAAGCTTCTGTATATTTTGGCATGGCTCTTGGGGCGCAATTTAGTTGATATAATAATAGTAGACATAATAATAAAATTGAATTACAAAAAATTTACAAAAGACCCTGACGTTTCAAATCCTCGTAAGTCTTACGATTTACAACATTACCCAAGGAATCCTCAAATTCCTCGTCAAACTCGGGTAACCACCTCTGAGCTTGCTTTTGAGTCTTCAATTTTTCCCACAACGCTACAGCATCCTCTATTCGTGTCACATTAGCAAAGTGCGCGGTGTTCGGGATACCCAAGCATCGCATACCGTGAGCATGCCTCCATTCCAAAAAGTGTTGCTGATAGGCTTTTGGTCCTTTATACGTGAAATTACCACAGATTTCGCAGTCAAAACTGATGTTTAGGCCATGTAATTTGTACAGCCAGTACGGAATAGGCTTTCCATCCCATCCCATTGGCAAATTCTTCGGATTGTAAGGGACATCATTATCGTCTTCATCTTCCGATTCGCTTGCACTCTTTTCAGCATCCGAATCAACTCGTTCGCCCTCTGTTCTGGCTTGTTTTCTTTGCACATTTTCTTTGGTTGCTACTTTGTGATTAGATACTATCTCTGCGAGTTTGTAAACATAAGCTTCGAGTCTTGCAACTTCCTTTTGTTTTTCTATGTTCTTATTTTTTCCAGACTTTCGTTGGTTCTTTTTTGCCAATGAATTAGGATTCAGCGCTGTTTCTCCTTTGGTGTTGAATAATCTCTGAGCTCTTTCCTCCAGAGTTCCTCCACATTTCAATCCAAGTGCCACAAGGGCCAATTTCAGTCTGTCCAAGCCCAATGAGGCTAGTTCTTCCCAGGAAGAAAATGCAGATAAGTCCAAATGAGCTCCAACGTTTGTCAATGCACTACCAGTTTCTTTAGGCCATCCAGGAAAAGTATTATTGTCCCAAAGATCCTCAAATTCCTTACTAGCTTCCCTTAATTTTGCATTTATGTCTAAAAGAGGACGGACTCTTCCTATAAAACTCGCCAAGTACTCTAGCAATGTTTCAATATATTTTCTATATTCACCATTTTTTCTATCTTTTGGAATATCGAAAAGATTATCAAATGTACCCAGATAGTTGATGTAATCAGATTTCTCAATCCCTTTTAAATTGATGTATTTCTCATAACATTCGTGTAAATCCAAATATTTCCCATAACCTTCTTCATCTGAAAATGCAACAAGGTTTGCAGATTCTTCAGTGGGATTTTTTCTCATATCTGCTATCTCCTCAAATTCTACTGACAAAGGGACAATTATTTCATTCGGATGTTTTTTATGAAAATCTTTAACGCTTTTAAGTCTGTTGTAAAACTCGGTAAATTCGTTTGGTCCAGAAAGTGCTTGAACCTAAAAAATATACAAGCAATAATTAACATTCATGGATTATTTGTATACGAAACATGTATTTAGTTATTGAGCCGATTACATGCAATAAAATAATAAATATTCAGGATACTTTAGAGCAAATAGTAATGAACTAGAGCGGTATGCCGAATATCTGCTCAGATGCCTACATTACCGGTATATAACAGCTTAGTAATTTGGGAAATGATAGGAAACAAAATATATTTTGTGCGTCTGGTCTTTATATACCAAAAGTCTAAAATAAAATAAAAGTTTATTATCGCTCCTGTTAATGGAAAACTAAGGTTAGGTGACATGACGTCTTTTTTCTCTGTTATCATGAAGATTTAATTTCCTAATATTTCTCAAACAACTAAGTTGTTTTGATATTTCCAGAATATAAAAAATGAATAGTTATAATGCGGGTAATGTAGGTATCTGTGTCGATATCCGGCATCCCCTTGAGGGGGTGGGGTAGCGACAAACGTGCTTTTTCTTTCACTGATATCTTTTTCTATTTACAATGAAAATTAATATTTGCCCCGGTAAAAATGATTTATATATAATTATATATAATCATATATAATCATGTATAATTATACATGATTATATGTGTATATTGTCTCTATATAACTATATACAATTGAATGCACTTATATATAGAATTCTATGATCATACATAATTATATGCAACTATATATCATATATAATCATATATCATCGTGTACAATTATATAGAAACAATATCCATGTATAATTATGTATAGTTATATATAAGCACTTATATAAAATTATATATAATTATGCATGGTAAATTTTTCCCCGGGTGGACTTGAGCGGCGTAGTGCTCGATACAATGAATCGTTCTGTGCTAGCTGAAGTCGATCTGATTAGTCGTTTTTCCTATCAAATGGTACCAGTACTACGTGTTTACGCATTGACAGCTAACCTCAAAATTACGGTTACATTTACATGTGTTTATAACTATTAATTTTTATAATTTTGCGTAATATTTGGACTTGGCTGACGTAGTTCGTTGCTATTAAGCATTTTGTACAAGATGGGGCTTATATGTCTTTTATCGTTTTTAAAATTAACTGGAACATAGAAATAGATCGAACAGCCTGAGGAGGGGGACGTTACTGCTTCCCCTTGGTGATAGGTCGGAGCGTCCCCCCCCCCCCTCATCAATAGTTTGTAGTTCCAAGTTTTAGAAAAGACGATAAGTCAAATAAGCCTCATCTTGCACAAAATAATTAATGATATCAAGCACTATGGCGCTCAACTCCAGATATTATTCAAAATTATAAATAAAAAAAGTTACATGCAGAAATAGACAACTTTCAATGCATAAAGACCCCTTAATAGTTCCAAATTTGTGTAAAAATGACTAATCGTATCTACTTGAAATTGCACAGGATTATTTATTATACTGAAAATATTAAAAATTTATTTACAAACCTCTTCTTTTCTCTGTCCATCTTTATCCTCGTACAGTTCTTGTAATTGGCTGCTGCAATCCATGTACTGATCAAGCAGCATTTTCAAACGATACTTTGAATTTATCGTTTCCCTGAGTCCAGACTTTTTGTGTAACTCTTCTTTCACCATAGCATCCATCAGCCGTTCACGTTCCTCGTGAAGTCGACGTTGTTGCTCCAGAATCGTTTCCATTGGTGATTTTATTAAATACACAAAAATTTATCGCTTATTGTACGATATACGTAATCCTTGCGATTTTACAGGTTATAAGCTTACAAACACACTTCTGTACCGTGTTCTAATATTCGAATGAACGTTCTAACCGGTGTTACAAGTTCAACAACTACTCACTTTATGGTATGGACGCTCCATCTGCGCTACAGCTTGACCGTTTCAGAATGGATTTTTAAACTCCGCCCGTCGCTTCTGTCATGGAAAGTACGGAATAGTCGGGTAGGAAACGATTCATACTTTCTATAACAACAGCGTCACCTTTCCCCCTCCGTAGGTACTCTATATATGTGCTTGCAGGTATAGAATCAAGGCGCTCGTTAGGACGCCAAAGGTAAGTATGCGGCCCACAGCGGCCTCGACATTATGTCAACGAATATAGACGCTTAATAGACGCTTATATAAGGCTCTTTCCCATGCTAAGCCGGGGGACGAAACTCTGGGGGACCGAGTGGTAGTTCTGGCCCCCAAACACTTGGCGGCGCCACTGATACGAATCCAATTCATATATATATATATATATATATA